>JAXGGA010001211.1:0-50000 GCA_038373865.1 Uloborus plumipes | reverse complement strand
GTAATTTGTCAGCATTTTAAATTCAAATTCAGTACAAACATTACAAAAGGGCAGGGTGCATTGGATTGTAATTTGTCAGCATTTTAAATTCAAATTCAGTACAAACATTACAAAATAAATTAGTGGCATAAATTTTATACTTTTAAAGTTCTTAATCTTTCAAAGATTAAAAAGCAAAAGCTAATCAAGTTTATTAATCACTGCTGACTTATTTCAAACAAACACTCATGAAACCTGCAAAGCTAAATCTAAAAAATCTATATGCTGCTCCTGCTCTCTGAAGATTAAGCAGCGCATTACCCATGTTGATGTTTTACTTGTTAGTTTTAAATTTCAAGTAGTTTTAAATGTTTTTCCTGATGTTTCTCATTGTTGTTCTATTTATTTCTGTTACTCCAATTTATGCACAGTTACTCTTCATGAGCTATTATTGTCTCTTTTTGATATATATATATATATATATAAGCATATCGCACTTTTCAATTATTTCCCTGCCTTCGATCATTTCAAAACTTCAAGATCTTAAGTGGTCTACATGTTTAATACGTTAAAATTAATAGGTGTAATAAAATTCTACCCATTCACTCATTCCTGGTTAAGTTAAGCGAGTTAAGTAAACACTTATATTTGTGCCGGGCGAAAATTTGAGATGCATAATGAGTCATAAAGGACTTTGCAAACGACCTAAAATGTCCAATTGCTTCTGGAAAATACTCTTCTGGGAACGAATGGGAATATGCTGTCGGAAAATGACTCTTTATGTCGATAGTGTATGAGACTAAAATGTTTAATGACAACATCTGAACTTGAATTTCACCATGCAGAGTTCTTCATAAAGTGTTTTGTTAATAATGTCCATGCATGTAAATTTAATAGACGATGCAATACTGAGTAGGGTGTAATTAAGGCAAAAGTTACATTGAAAGGCTACACTTTCATAGCTACTTGGAAAAAATAACAAATGCTTATCACTTAAGTATTTACAACTTGAATGAATTTAATAAGTATATATTACCAACAATGATCAGTAAAAGGCTGTTGTACTGTTGCATGCCTTTTAAAGTTTCAAAACGTATATTGTGGGGGTTTAACTTTTAAATACACTTGTGTCCAAAATTTAAGCACAGTTTAGATTTATGTGTATGTTTAAGTTTGTCAAAGTCATAATTGTGGAAAATATTATATGAGAGGGTAATACTCTAAAACTAAACTTACCTGTATACCGGAAGTAAACTATGCAAATGAAGGATATTAATTTATTTTGTTATCCATTGAAAGTTTGAAAGGAAACATCGCAGCCTTATAGTTTCCAGTGGGAAGAAAAAACTAAAAGTATTCTTTATCAGTTTCGTAATATGTGCTTGTCTACGGCAGCCAGGTGTACAGTACAATGATTGCCCTCACCTGCCATGAGAGCGTGGGTGCGTTGTGGCCTCAGAGTTATAATATACAATTTATAAAACACACTTTTATAGAAAAGAAAAAAATTAATAAAGTCGACACAAAAAAAACCTCAATTCTATCAGTTTCTTTTTATTAATATGTCAATTTTACCAAAATCAACACTTCTCGAAAAAGTTCATTTCATACGTTTTTTACTAAGTTTTCTTGAGAAATATGTGTGAAAATATTAGAAAAATCATAAATAGTAGTGTTACCAAAATGTGGCTGAAGTAAAATACAAAATTTTTAGATTATTTGCTGTGAAAATATTTGTGAAATTACAAATGGAATTTTTACAGCAAATTAAAGAATTGGTGTCATTGTACCTAAAGCCCTGAATACCGTCTCTTTCATTGCTCTAATTGTACCTGGTTTGACGTTGATCACAATGAAATAATTTTAATATTGTTTCCCTCTTTTTTGAGAAGAAAAGCAGTTTTTTACCAAAAGTGATAGCACCACCAGTTCTAAACTAGAAAATCCATTTTTTCCATAAAACTTCGGAATAATACCTAGAAAAATCAGTTTCCGAAACTAATGTATCAAAAGTGTGAAAGTTAATATTCTTTATACACATTTCTTTTCTAAGAGAGGAGATACATAATTTGAATGTGGGTGTTCAGATCTTTATTAAAAAGATAAAACTAAAACTTCATGCATATAAAGGTCCAATTAACATATTCTTTGTCCACTCGAAAACTAATGTAATATTCATTGAGATAGGAAAACTTCATTGAAAGAAGTGAAATTATATTCTTTTTCGTGCTACCCATTGTCTGAAGTTGAAGCAAATTCAGCAAATATGTTATGAAGTTTCGTTTCCCCAAAGTTAATAAACAATGAGATTGTATATTCCATACTTCTCACTTAAAACAAATAATTTTAAAAAGATTCAAACCAGAATTAAAATTCAAATAAATAAGAAACAGAAAACTCAATTAGAAGTGCATCCATCGATTTTATCACGTGAGCTTTATCTCTTGGCTCCAAAAATTTTAAACATACCTTTTGTAAATTAAAGCAATGTTTTGCAAACACAAATATGTTCCTTTGATGTAAGAAGAAACTGTTATTTTAAAACGGTACCGAACTATAAACATTGTACAAAGGCAGTTAATTTTAATCAGTTAAACTATGCGGTGTATGTTATTTAATTGATATCTAACGAAAAAAAGTATGACAAAAATTGTATTAAATCAAAAACAATTGCTTTAATTACTCATTGTAAAAAAACAGAGGCAAATCTTTTGTGGAAAAAAAAACGATCATCCAAATAATTAATCCTATATTTTCATCTGTGTTAAGTTTTTGGCGAACTTTATTTTAGTTTTGCTTTATAACTTCTTAACTTTTTATTTCCTAAAGCAAAATATATTAAAAATCTTTACAGTTTACTAGACTTTTTGACAAAATATTTTTTAAAAAGATTTATCGGTATTATAACTTAAAAAAAAATCCTCTTCGATTTTCCTCTTGGGGAATCTAATGTTTGATTAATTAAAACAATTTGAGCTGTTTAAGAAAATAATATTGAAATAATCACATTAAAAAAAGTTTCTTTTTTTTTTAAAATTGTACAACGTCAAAAGCATTTACCAATAAATTTCGAAGCAAGTCCATTTATTGAATCAGGACTACTACGGTTTAAATTTCTCCGTAGTCTTTGAACAGTGCAAAAATTGAACAAAAATTATTTCAATTAACATGGAGGAGTGAAAGTTCCCGAGTCAGATAAAAATGGAAGTGAGGTCAAGACATGGGAAAAATAGTGTCTCTCAGTTTTTCTGTCCACCCTTTCTTTTGTCTCCCTACTCATTTTAAAGGTAATAGAACTAACGTCTGCTTTTAAAACCTCAAAATGAGTAGGAGGATACGACATGCAGGGAAAAAGGAAAGGAGAGACAGAGAAACTGTTACACATATTTCTCCCATCTCTTGACCTTACTTATACTGATAGTAGCAAATCGTAAATTTTGCTATGATTTATTGTCTTAACACATAAACGTAGTATTTATTTAAGCATTACCTATTTCATTATTTTCTTGTTTTACCTCAGTATATGCAGCACGTTGAAAACAGCACTTCAAATTAGTCTCCAGAGAAAAATTATAAATATAGTTAGTTTTATTCCGAAAGGCAACATGAGATATACATTTGTTATATTGCTAAGGAATGCATGTTTATTATGCTTAGTTTGTATTGCGATTTGCAGAAGAAAACACGAAGGAAAAGTAATGATATATTACTTAATATAAGTAAGTTCTTAAAAGCGAACACCTGAATATAACAAAAAGAAACTTCACCTTTTTGTATCATGAGGACCGAATACAAAATAAATTCCACTCGTGTTGAAAGATTTAAATGGAAAATGGCTTACTGAAAGAAATTCTCAGAAGCCGAGGAAAGTACAATTCTCCAGAAACTCTCTCTCTCTCTCTCAAGTCAACTTACCACATGTTTTTTCGGGGTTTATGTTTTGTTTCGCGCTGAAAGTTGTCTAGACATATCGTTGTACACTTTGCACAGATTGCTTCTCTCTGGAGGCCTTTTCAGGAATGTAGTCAAAAGCAGACTAAACGTGAAACAAATAAAGTTCGTTTTATTTTCTTCAGGTTTTTATACATGAGCAGAAAATATTTTCACGTTGGAAAATGCCTTGGAAATAGGTAAAGAAAAAAGTCACATTTTCTAACTTTTTAAAACAAAATTTTATTTCTTTAATTTTCCAACCTTTAAAAATCGTAAGGAGTAATCGCTTGGTTATTTTCTCATCTGTGAGATATATGCATTTCTGAAAACGATTTAAAATTATTTTTGCAATAAATGTAGTAAATTTTACTACTATATTTATCAGGCTGTAGTTTAGTCAAAGTGAAAAAAAAACCTTGACTGTATTAAAAGTAATGCAGCTCTAGTTTTCACGATTGATATTATCATCGTCACTTTTTTTCATCTGCCTTAGCTTGAATATTAGCTACAATATCACTGAAAGTGATAATATTAACATTATCAAAAAATACAGTTTTCAAATGATTCTCTACTCCGGAATTTTTCTTTTACATGTTGTTATTCATTTCAGTTAATCTGGATAAACATTAATAATTTTAAAATGAAGTTTTAATAAAATATTTAAAACAATTAAATACAGCACAAAGCGTTGCACAAGGCAGTATCTTCCTTTCCTCAAATACCACTCTTGTATCCGCTAATGAAAACAGATGATTCTATAACTATGCCACTTCTCCAAAATGAATATCTCCAAACTCAAAAATGTGACTTTAATTACTAACCAAATAAACAAAACTCTATTTTATTCCATATATTAAAATTGTTCTATTTGTGATTAGCATTGTATAAACTTTAAAACTATATGCACGAGATTTTTTCCTTCTTACTTACTATGGATACTTTGCTTTGCGTTTACATTACTCGCTTTATGTGCCATTATCCCAACAAAGAAATATACCTTCAACAACCTTTATAGCATATTTTGATGAAGAGCTTCAGAAGGTGACATTCAATCTACACCTTTTTCACATTAAGCCTAAAGATAAACTCCTAATACTATTTACCTTTAAATACCATTTATTGCCGGACCATTAATAAAGATGTTTGAAAATGCTCGTTTTGCAATAAACCCCCCTGACCTAACCTATGCTAGTTTATTGCTTCTTTAATAATTATATGTTTGATTTTTTGTCATTTACAGGAAATCCTGCTGACTCGCTTGATGGTATAAAGTTGAAAATCATGGTTCCTAGAGCGATAGGTTATGCATGTGAATATTGTCATAGACAACGGAAATATCAGATTATCGTTCCAACTTGCTCGTCAAACAGCAATGGCTCATGATATGGCTAACAACCATATTTGCAAAAGAGGACACTTTATAAGGTATGTGTACAAAATATGTTTACTAAAACTTTGTGCGTATTCTTTCTGTTTTAAATGGTACTCTTTTGATATTTTTTATGCTTTGCTATGCTTAACGTCAGTAATAGCATTTTGTAAATAAATTGTAATAATTCACACGGTATATTCAGTATATGAAAATAATAAGAGTGTTGAATGATTTGTTTCGGCAGTTTGGTTGTTTATCTGATACAAGGCAGAATTAATACCGAGTAAATTTTAATAAAGTATGAGTCTAAATTTTGAAATTTAATATCTTTTAAACTCGAAAATATTCCATGATATTTTCATAAAAGCATTCACTTAAAAACTAAACTTTTTTTTTTCAATTTAAAAGCCTTTTAAAAGTTATTTATTCTAAATGTGGACTTTAACAGGGTATAAGAAGAGTCAACAATAAAATGTAAGACATTGCTAAAATTTCTGTGTAAGCCTGACACATATATATTTTTAATATGATGTATTTCGTTTTAAGCACTTTTGATAACCGTTTCTTGTAACAGAAACTTATTGTAATGTGTGCACAAAAATCTTGAAAAATGTGCATTGCATATATTTTTATTTTAATCAAAAATTACTTTCAAAACTCTTAGATAAGAATTGATCTAACATTCAGCTTTTAAATTAAATACAGGCATGCGTAACTAAATGATGTAGGAATTAAAAGATTTCGTTAATGAACTGGATCATTAACTTTGATCCGAAGAAATTTATGTTGCTTAAAATTTTATCTTATGGAAATCTTCCTGACTAAAATTTGATTTAAATTAGAATTAATATTATCATAATGTACTGTTAAGAGTATTCAATTATTGATTCTTTTATTAATAAAAATATCACTAATTATTTTACCCCTCTCTACAACCTTCTCTATTTTTCAGAACTTATTTTCTTGACTCAGAAAGATAGCAAATCTGATGCGTCCTATTATTCTACTGGACAAGATGTATCAAAAAATGACTAAATGCAGTAACAGTAGAAACGCGAAAGGAAATCACAACTTCCCTCACCACAGACATCGCATTCCTATCCCCTTGGAACCTTTAAAAGACGGCCCCTCCATGGATCCTAAGGAGCGAATCTTCTTGGAAGCTGCCGAGCGTGGCGACAAGGCCACCATGGTTCGTTGTCTTCAGCCTCCAAACCCTGTCAATGTGAACTGTACCAATATTCTCGGACGGAGTGCCATCCAAATCGCAGCGGACAATGAAAACGTCGAGATTGTTGAACTCTTGCTACAGCAAGAGAACGTGAAGATCGGCGACGCTTTACTCTATGCCATTAGTGAAGGCGTGTACAAGATTGTTGAGATGCTGATCAACCATCCTAGTATCACCAGTGAAATGCTTGCAAATGGGTGGGCGAAATCTCGTCTACCCGGAGAAGAAAGTTCGGACTATTCTCCCGATATATCTCCAGTGATACTTGCAGCTCACTGCAATCAGTTTGAAATCCTCCAGCTGTTGCTCACTCATGGAGCTATCATTGACAAACCCCATCCATTATCCTGCACGTGCCCACGATGTCGCGAAGGAATACATACTGACAGTTTGAGGTACTCGCTTAGGAGAATTCATACTTATAGAGCATTAGCTAGTCCAGCGTGGATATCCCTAACCAGCGAGGATCCTATTCTCACAGCATTCCAGGTACGTTTGCATTACATTATCATTCATCTCTAATGCAAAATGTGCATGTGCAATTTCACACTTCTATACATTATAATGTACTTCTGAGCCAGGCTAGCGTCCAAAAACAGTAATTTTTACTTTATTACTGCATTGTACGTAGAATATTATTCCGCCTCAACCAATGAGAATGTTATTCTATGAAAGAAAATCCTTCGCAATTATTTAGCCGTGTTAAAACAGCACAAGTCCCGTTCTTTGTATACATTAGATAAACGTTTTCGCACTCTCCTGAAAAGCAACAAAAAAATTAGTCTGGCTCAGAGGTGCAGATATTAAGAATGTATTGACCTCGTTGTCTGTTATTGACGTTTAAAACCGTTTATTATTATTTTTTTAAATAAGCTCTTATTATACGCTATAGTTTTAAATAAAAGGGTTAAAAAATAACACGCCCTAAGAAGTCGCTGCATTAACATATGTTCAAATATGTGCATTAATTTCTCATTCATAAGTTTTTGATAGCTTATTTAGACCAAAAGATACGAATTACTCTTTCGTTTAACCTACCTTTTCCCGGTATCTCGTCTTACTATTTGGAAATATTTTAAAATGATTTAGCTTTCGTCAGCCTTGCGTTCATTTTGTAGATTGGTTCATTAGACGATTGTCAAGTTCTCAACTTAAAGCAATAACTGAAGAACTCACGATTAGTACTTCCCTGAACAATTTTCTTATTTGTCAACCAAACAGTTTGAACTTGTTTCAATAGTACCTCGTATGTTTAGGTTACTTTAACAAGTTAAAGCTGAGGACCCTTATATTTTTGGATAAATATTTTATTTTATAACAGTCATGTTTATGGTAACAATTGTACTAACATACGAGAATGTCAATACTGTGCATGTTTGGTCTAGAATTCACATTATTGGGCTTCTGGTTGCTCAGTTCTAATAATCTTATTTTGTTTCTGAAACTTTAATGGCATTTTTACAACATATAGTCATAAACGACCGGCTACTTAAGGCTTTAGATGTTCTGTCTAGAAAAAGAAACTTGAAAACGTAGCATGAAATTTTAAGTATCTAAAAATCACGTTAAATCTCGTATATTTCACCCAACGCTTTTTTACAAAAACAAATAAGAGATTTGAAAAACATCGAAGATGAAATGTTTTATTTGAGATTACCCTGTCAAAAGTAATGTCGGAAATGCGTTGAAATTTATGAGGTCTTACAGTTCTTTACACCCGTGTAGTTTTAGGATGAATAATCAAGTATTTTTAGCTATTTGACAAAACATCTTACGCGCTGGACATTTAATGGAGATCAGGGTATTTATAGGCAATATAGTTGGCACGCCCGTTATTTCAAGTTTTTCCAGGTGGGGGGGGGAGGGTTCAAACACAATGCAATTTCATCGAAAAACATAAAAAAAAAAACACGCCCACATATGTTAATACATTGATTTCTCGAAGCCTGACCCCCCTCATTCCCCCCCCCCCCCCCCCCCCCGAATGACAGGCCTGGTAGTTGGTAACTTTATTGCTAAAAATAAACTGTAACGCTTATTACTTTGTGGATTTAAATGTCTATCTCATTTACGAGCATGCAAAATACTTATATCCATAGCCATCCTCTAATAAATATCCGTCATCTGACAAGCAATTTTGCGGTGAAAAGACATTTTTTATAGGGCATTACACCGTCTACTTCGGAAATAAAAGTTGTGTCAAACGAAGCAGTTTCAGAAGGCAGGCTTAAATAGAAGAAAAAAAATACCGTACAATTTCCCGTCAACTTTAAGAAAAGTGCAATTTTTTCATGACTCAAAATTAATCAAAAAAAGTTGTCAGTTATCAAAAACCATTCGCATTCAATTTCTTGGATTTCATGGCAAAACCCTCCTAAGGATAGCGTTAATTCCACTAGTGAATTCTTGATCATCAAAGGAGCCTCAGTGCCACATTTGGCAAAGACCCGATGTAAACTTTGGATTTGTATAAGGAACCCCCCACTCTCACCACGTAGGGGGATGAAGAATCCCTATGTCAGTTTATTTGTATATTTTGTGACGATTTTCTAAATTTCCAGCTGTAGCACTTTATTTACTCTTATTTGTAAAATAATATCCATTCTTCTCCTTGAACGCTTTTCTTCTATCTTGTCAACAACATACCATAACACTTCAGTAGCAGCAATTTCTATTGACTTTTTTATCCGTTAGCTCTTAAAAACCCGAACGCGTCGGAAATGTGCAATAAAGATGTCTAACAAAACCAATTAATGCAGATTGAACACAATACCGTGCCTTTCGAATGACTAAATTGTTTTCATTTGCATGGAAATGTCGTTTCAAATTTTCATTAAGACATAAAACAAACGGCTTTCTTGTTAGTGCTCTTTTCGAAACATATCTTGTCATCAAAGAGTCTTTGTTTTATCCTCCTACTCAAAAGTGAACTTAACGGTTTTTACCGAGAATGGTTTAGCTCTCACAGACTTGTGCTTTTTTATATTATCCATCCTAATTAAGAGCAAGAATCTGAGAAACTGTCACGCCTAGCATTATGAGGTGATACATGACCTCTCAGATTGTCTTCCAAAAATTACCAAATGTTTATTATCTTATTGAAAGACCAAATCCAGAATGTTTTGCTTTAAAGTTGAGTTGTTTAGTTTTTATGGACCCCTAAAGATGAAGGTGCGGCATCAAAAATTAAGCGGATTTTCAAGACATGGAAGTTGCCGTGAGCCAAAATTCTTAAAAGGAACTGTTGAACTCCAATTTTCTTTTTGTATATGGAATATAGAAGGTTTAAACTGTACAAAGTGAATGCTAAATTTGTGGTAAGTTGTTGCCGTAAGGTCAGTGAAGGCCCTCAAAACAAGGCATTTTTGACGTTTTTTAGCGTTTTTGAGGTCCAAAAACAGCTTGTACATTTCAGTTGGCACGGCAAAAGTAGTGTCGTTTGAAAGACCAGTGTAAGCACTTTAAAATAATGTATAAATAACCGAGGAAAGTTCAACGTGCTTGTAGTTGCGTAAGGCCGAAATATGAAAAATGTCATATTTTACAGATATTCAAACGGTCATAACTTCCTCTGCCAACAACGTATTGAAATATTTTTTTTTTTGCCAATGTCATACTTTATTCTTTGTCTTAACAGAACAGTTGAGTCCTTTGAGGCGAAATGTGAAATTTTTTTTTACAAAAAATGTACAGGAAAAAATAAATTTTTGGTAAAAATTTTTTTCACATTTCGCCTCAAAGGACTCAACTGTTCTGTTAAGACAAAGAATAGAGTATGACATTGGCAAAAAAAAATATTTCAATATGTTGTTGGCAGAGGAAGTTATGACCGTTTGAATATCGCTAAAATATGACATTTTTCATATTTCGGCCTTACGCAACTAAAAGCACGTTGAACTTTCCTCGGTTATTTATACATTATTTTAAAGTGCTTACACTGGTCTTTCAAACGAAACTACTTTTGCCGTGCCAACTGAAATGTACAAGCTGTTTTTGGACCTCAAAAACGCTAAAAAATGTCAAAAATGCATTGTTTTGAGGGCCTTCACTGACCTTACGGCAACAACTTACCTCAAACTTAACACTCATTTTGCAAAGTTTCAACCTTCTATATTCCATATACAAAAAGAAAATTGGAGTTAAACAGTTCCTGGTAAGAGTTTTGGCTCACAGCAACTTCCATGTCTTGAAAATCCGCTTAATTTTTGATGCCACACCTTCAACTTTAGGAGTCCATAAAAACTAAATAACTCAACTTTAGAGCAAAACATTCTGGATTTGGTCTTTCATTAAGATAATAAACATTTGGTAATTTTTGGGAGAAAATCTGAGAGGTCATGAATCACAGGCGTGACACTCTCTCAGATTCTTGCTCTTAATGATTCAAAAATAGTAATTTCAATATCGTAAAACATCTGTAATTGTTTAATTGCACACTTATTATCATTTATTAGTTTTACCACACAAGTCTGTATTCATAATACAGTACTAGGTGTGCCGGGGCAACTAGAATCTATGATAAATTCTTTCTATCCATTTAAAGAAATGTACCGAAATGATACTATCTTCTAACTTTCAAAGTAGTTACTAGCGTGGAGTGAAGCGTTTGATGTTGTCTGAGTTTCTCAAGAAAATTGTAGGCAGAATTTAATAATAGGTTAGCCTAAAAATAGGTTAGCATCGACCACGTGATTTATTGTAGGTGACGGTAAATAATATAAGTAATATAAGTTGATATTGTTTACGGTTTAAATTTATGGAAAAGCAAGTGAATTGATGAAAGTAAGTTATAAAGTATGATACAAGAATCAAACAAACGCAAAATAAACTGCCTTTTTTCCCCCTTTTTGTGGTGTTCCACAAAAAAAAAACTGTTTCATACGCGTAAATTAAAATTGTCTTAGCATTATTTCACCGCATTTCATTTATTTAGGTTGTTTTTTTACGTAATGCAATTTGTGGTAAAGCAATCAAATCAAATAGTATTCAAACATTTTTAATTTTATTTTGTATTCATTTATTTATTATCTTTTAAAATTTAAGAGGCGCTCAGTTTAGTGCCAAATTACAAGACGTAAATGGAAAATAATACATTCTTCAAGCATGTAGCAAAGTTGGAACGAATTATTAAAGAAATGAGACAAATTGTAATATCTTCTAAGAAAAAGATAGAAAAGCATTAATTACTCAATGTCAAGTAGTTTTTTAATGATATATCACCACAACTTAATAAATCTCAATCACGAAAAATATTATGAGACAAGATTACTTGTAGCGCAAAAATATTCATTTAATACCCGTGAAAATATTCTTCGGTCTAAAAAATTTATTATAATTCATGTTTAATGGAAACACTGACAAATTAATATTTCACTAAAGAAGAAGCTTTAAAATTTGTCACATAACTCTTGTTATTTGCAAGATGAATAATGTTTCTAAACTACTGATGGAAATTTATTTTTTTTCCATCTGGTAAATACTTTTCATTAATATTATTAATATCGATTTTACTCTGGTTAAGCTGTTATGCGATTAAAATATGAAAAAGTGACGGTAACAATGAATTTAACATGTTTGGGTGTTGAGTTAACAGTTGAACCTCATTTTCCTCTGATTGATGACCCTTTCTGTAACACTTATTTCTTGTTGAATATGTATAGCATACACAAAATAATCCAAATCCCCAATTAGACTAAAAATCATTTGTTTTAAAGTTCCTTTAAAATAGAACTTAAAAAAATGTAAGTTCAAAAATTATCGGTTAAAATATGCTGATTTTAAATACGCCATATTATTGTTCCTAAAAAACAACAACCAATTTCTTGACTTTCTTGCGATTTTTCCCTTTAAAATTCTGCTCTCACTTTGTACACGCAGGTTTTATACTTGAATTTTAAAAAAAATACCTCTCACCACAGTGGTTAACCAAAGACAAATTTTAAATAAAAAATAACTTCAGATGTTCAAATATTCTAGTCAAAATGCCCTGACATTGTTTTACAAAAACAAGTCCAGTTTATTGCCCTCATAGGGACTTAACCTTTTCGTTGTTTTATCAAAATAGGTTCAAAAATTGTGTTTTGATGCATGTTTAAAATCTATACATATTTTAGAGTTGTAGTGTGAAAAAAAAATTTAAAATAGTTTCTTTTTTTTATTTAGAATTAGATTTTAGAAAAAGGTTGTCAGAATATCTTGTAGTGTACCGAAGTTCTTGTACATTTCTCAGACATGCAAACAACTTGCGAAATATGTTAGTCCGCACCCAAATAAACAATAAAATGTCACAGAAAAGTCGAATTGATGCCATGAACGGGTAAAGAGCGGACTGCACTGTTGTATAGAGAAACGGCGAAAAGTTATCCCACGGAAATTGCGGATTACGCAAAATTTGCTTCCTATGTCTTGCCTGTGGAAATCGCGGGATGCTTAGCGAGAAGATTAATAGCTTTTTAGAAAGAAAAAGTATTTTCTTGACCTTAGATGACCTTATTCTTAGCATTTTAAATATGTTAAATATAGTCATACAATTAAAATTTCAAAAACTGCAACAATTCTTATTGCTATTTTCAATTTTAACATTAGTAGTATGTTAACAACTTATGGTGAAAGCAAAAATTTTACTACCGACTCCAAGTATGCTTGGTTAATTATCACTACTTTCTGAAATGATTCACAATATGATCAAAGAGCTGACTTGAAAATCTCACATAGTTCGTAGTATTTTTACTACGTTCCAAATCAATAATAACACCAATTTCTCTTGTTTTAAATAAACATAAATTTGTTACATAAAACAAATACATTTAAATTTGCTAAAATGTAGGAAAACAATTTAAAAAATTGGTAGTTTTAATAAAACATTGTTTTTTTTTGTTTTTTTTTTTAGTTGCATCCTTAACCCATTTGAACCAGCGTAACACATGTGTCACGCTAATCAACCTCGATTCAAATAGCAAAAGTAAAACTTAGAATCCCATGAACTTTATTTTTAGTATGTGAGTTACTGAAAGATTCAGCTATTCTAATTCAGCCTTATTTTTTTCACAACTTTTTATCTTTTATTCTGGCAACGAGTTTAAGCTAAAATGAAAAATTATCCGGCCAATATGGGTTAAAATGAATGTCTGATCATCTGCATTTAACCAAAAAAAATATAAAATCATCATAGAGTAAAAATGTTCGACTGCTAAGTAACTCGGATCAATTGGTAATTTCAAGCTAATTTGTGAGTCAAATATTTGTATTTTTCAGTTGTTACCTGATTTGAACTTTTACTAAATTTTAACGTTTATTCAGACAACTAATAAAAACAAAAACATAGATTTCAATAATCATATGCACTTTTTTCGTTTCGGAAATCGATTTGGTATATTTTCAGAAAAGTGGTTAGAATTTTAGATTAAAGTGGGAGATGAAACATTTTTTAGTTAGAGAGTGAGATACACTTAATCGAAATTTACCTTTTGCGTTTCGTTCGTCAATTGAAACAGTATTATTTTAAAAGTGTTTGAATAAAAATTACTTCTCCACCCACGCCAACATTTTCGGGCAAAATTTTCAGACGTTTAAATCTCTAGTGACTGCATTAACTTGGGACTATTAAAATTGGTTCTATTTTTTGCAATCAGCTTTTAATGCATGAAATGGCGGATATTTCCATGAACTTTTTTGTTCATATTTATTTGAGATAATTTTTCCGTTACGTCGTGAATACGAAAGATAAATATTTTCTCTCATTTTATTGATATTTTTTTTCATATTAAGCTCACATTAAGCTGACATCGTTATAGTTCATTTAAAAGAAGAGCAAGAACTTGCAAATATTTTTGAAAACTTTAATAATTAAACCTAGGATGCCAAAAGGCAATTTATTGTTCTTATTTGTATGAGACGTTATTTTGTAATTTAATGATCAATTTGACGTTTTTTAGTTTTGTTTCCTTTTATTTAGGGTTTTGAATTTACAATGTATTTTTAAAAAGCGCTCATCAATAAAAACCCTGAAACATTTTGTGATTTAATAAATTTATTTGAATATTCAGTACATAAACCGTCGTTTTAAAATTCTATATTTAAATATATATTTTATTTAATTGTTCCATTCCATTTAGTTCTTTATTTCAGAGATTATACAGCTTAAAAAGAGCCTTGCTACAAGTTGTAAAGATACATATATATTCTTTCCGGAGCCATAAACTCTGATGAATTTTTAAAACAGGTAGCTTTCAATTTTAGATAACTTTTTCAAAACATAAGCCACATAGAAGTGCTGCATATTTAACAGAGCTTTAGACAGTTGTTCAATGATAACTTATGGGGAAAAGTGCGTTAATTGGATTATTTTTTTTTCTTCAATTGACGTTATCATCTCCTCAACTATTTATTCTTCATTTCCTAAAGAACTGAGCAAAAACCCATAAACGCCATCAGAAGACTCACATAAGTATACACCGTTGACTCTATAAAGTTAAAAAGCCATTTTCAAGTATTATGGACACATTTTTACCTAATTTACCAGAAACTTCGGTCGTTTCTATTCACTCAAAACCATAAATTGTACAAAGATTTTGCACATATTCTACTAAAATATTCCAATGTTCCACAGTCAGTAATAAATTTACTCAGGTTCTTTAAATAATATATGTAGTTGATCGACTAGGAAGTAAATTACGTCATACATTTGCATAGGATTGTCTTGATAAGTTGAATCCCGATCCACTCTGGTTTAAACAATTACTTTCGTTAAAATAGAGGCGAAGCAAGCCCAATTTCTCTATAGACTAATAATTATTGTTGCAGAGCTAATCTAAGAATTACTCCTCTTCTAAACCAAACACTTGCTCGTCTAGGGTCAAAAACCAAGTCACCAGTTCTACATTATATGAGCCAATAGCCCCCAACCTCTTTCAATTACCCATAAAGCGGGCAGTACAACAGCGATATACCTCGAAATTTTTAGTCTACAAGCAAATTAGCTATTGCTTTATTTTTCTTAAGTAACAAAAAAATTGAAAAGTAATACTTTAATTGATTTCAATATTCAGTTAAAGAAAACACCGATTTTTTTTATTAATATGTAGTTAAATCAAGAATTATTCAATAAGAGGACAAATATTGGTTAGTTAAAAAAAATTTTTTTCATATATAGAAGTATTTTGGTCAGCACACATCGTAATTAGTACTCCAAGTTTGCTACCTAAAACTTTTCTATTGCCTAATGGTTTTCTTCACTAAGGAATTGCAATAGTTATTTAGTTTTGCTTCACAGATTGCTGCTCTCTCTCTCTCTCTCTCTTCGTGACTAAACAAATGAACGATGATCCAACTTTTGGGCTTATATTTACCTCTTGGAAAATCTCAATTTACCTGTTTAAAGTTAATTACCCCTAAGTTGGAATCCCACTGTTGGCAGTTTTTTTTTTTTTTTTTTGAGCAATGACGGGTTGCTATTTATTATGATCTACCGTAGCTTCCTTTGTGGCTCCGTTTTTCAGAACCCGGATCCGCTCTGCCAGTCCACCTGCTCCTGGTGCAGGTCCGCCTCTGGTCCTCTGCCTCCAGTCCTTCTGATGGTGGCGTCCATGTCCTAGACATATATACGACTGCCAACACACACACGCCTGCTCGCACACAAACACACGCACACACACACACACACACACACACACACACACACACACACACACACACACACACACACACACACGGCTACTGCAATTCGTGATTTCGAAAAACATAATTTGAAATTAAGATTTCAAAATTATTTTATTATTTATTTATTTTTTGATGGTTTAAATCTTCCAGACTACACGAAACAAATTAATTCAATTATATTCTTCCGTTTACTGTATAAGTAATGAGTGCTAACTTACAGGCTAGTTTTTTTTTTCTTTTTCAATACTGTCTACTTCTTTCAGCTTTCGTGGGAACTCGAGCACCTCGCCCACAGAGAAAATGAATTTAAAGAAATTTATTTAGTTCTCAGCAATCAGTGCAAAAAATACTCTTGCGACTTACTGGATCTCTGTCGAAGCACGGAAGAAGTCATAGCTGTCCTCAACAGGAAATCAGAATCTGAATATGACGAGGAAGATCGAAATGGTGAAGAAGACAAGCTTACCCTGTCAAGACTAAAAATGGCTTTAAAATACGAACAAAAACAAGTAAGTTTATTCTCCTTTTTGCTTATCTCTTACACAAACATCAATTTTGAATGTTCTAAGTGAACTAAGAAAGTAAGTTTATTTCGCTTTTTTCATCTTTCATTCTAAGTTACTAATTAGAAAAATGTTCCATAAAAAACAAAGTAAGTTCATTCTTCGTTTTGCTTCTTTTTTACTCATATTGATCCATTTCAAATGTTTAAAATTAACAAAACCAGGTGAGTTTTTATTCTCTTCTTGATTCTCTTTCATCAAGATTACCAATTTAAAATGTTCAAAATAAATAAAAGCTAGCGCATTTATTTTTATTATCTGTTACTGAAATTCAATTTCAAAGAATTTCAGAGTACACGCGTTATGGGTTTTTAAAGTTATTTTAAACGAAGTAACCTAGCGAATAAGTCAGAAACAGTTGAGCAACGTAAGGTAACACATCAACGTTAGGGAAAGTGTGCATAAATTGAACCGACTCAAATTAAAATTTCTTGAGTATTTATTGAGTTGTAAAAATATTGCTCCTGTGAAAACTGTTTGTACGCTATGATTCAGTGATAATTGAATCATCAGATTTCGTAAAAGTAAGTTGAGAGCATTATTTAATCAATAGGAGTAATTATTTTCTTAAATATTCTTATCAATCTATTAATAATAGGCTACGTTTCAGAAAAGTACCATAGGGCACATGGATACGCATCAGTGTGCCACGTTACTATATCAACTTTCCTATTAATACAGTCGTTAGTGCACATGAATAAAAACTGTTGTCATTTCGGAAAAGAAGTATGAAGAGTCAGTTAGGTAAAAATAAAGCATGGGGTAAACGATAAGAAACTCTACAACCACACTTGTGATAATTTTGTGCTTTTGTCATCACTTTTTAAATTGACATTAAAAAGTTTTTTTTTGCATATTGATTTTACTTGCACCTCTCTAGCATCTTTACAAATGAGAAGTAACTCGTTTTTATTAGTTTTACTTGTCATGTAGAAGATTGATAAAAACATTTATTTACGAATTTCACCTTCTCATCTAATGTTGATGTGCAATTTAGCTGTTTTCATCTACCCCATAAAACTGCTCAGGTGTAACTAGAAACAACTATGCTTTTATCTCTTCCCCCTTTTTTTTTTTTTTTTGAAATATTAAATTGTGATGCAAATATCACGTTTGTCTGTTTTTTACGTAAAATCAGAGAATAATTTAGTTTTTTGCGTGATTTAATTTTTAAATGATTTTAGATTACATTTAGAGGATTTAGCTGGTTGCATGCGACATACGGGACATCGATAGGGTGTTGTTGGCGCAGAACTTCTTAAACTTCTAAACTGATTTTGTATGTTGCGATTATCAACCTTCAATAACCTTATGTAGAAACAAATAGGGTGTCTACTGTCTCTATCTCTGAGGTAGAAGGATATATGATTTCATTCACTAACAAACAGTCATGCAGTCAAATTTTTCCTACCTAGTTACTTTCAGAGAATATAGTCAAGGTCAGAATATACAAAATTTTATCGCCCGATTCATCTAAAAGAAGAGGAAGAACCTCAAATATTGAAAATCGGTTTTCGTTTACCCCCCAACTGACCCGCTTTTTTTTTTTTTTTTTCGGAAAATGACACGACAATATAAACCTGACTAACACTGACAGGTAGAAGAAAAATAAGTAACATGAGACCTCTTTTTCTTCATTATGCAGCTCCAAATAAACAATTACTCAGGTTTTTACAAAAGCCAAGAAAAAGCTTTGACAGATGACTAATTAAAATGTAGAAATATACATTTCGGTCGTTTTACCGCTATAACGAAGCTAACACTGAAAATTGCTAGGCTTGCGGTTAAACTCATTTTATTTCAACGTCACCTCTTGAAATGCCCTATTCATCGCACATGCACTGTAAAAAATAAATGTTGTTTTTACTGTATAATACAGCTAATTTTATAGCAATAAACTAAAAAATTGCTCGTTTTATAGTACTAAACTGTAAAATGGCTAATTTTACAATAATAAACTGTAAAATTGCTAATTTTACAATAATAAACTGTAAAATTGCTAATTTTACAGTTTATTACCGTGCATTTACAGTTTTAAACTGGAACCTCTGCTGAAAGTATTATACTGTTGTTTTTACAGTATAATACAGCTAAATTTTACGGTAATAAACTATAAAATTGCTAACTTTACAGTAAGAAACTGCAAAATTGCTAGTTTTACAGTTTATTACTGTGCATTTTACAGTTTTAAATTGGAACCTCGGATGTTAGTACTAAACTAAAATTGCTAATTTTACAATAATAAACGGTAAAATTGCTAATTTTACAGTTTATTGGCGTGCATTTACACTTTAAACTGAAACCTCTGCTGGCAGTATTATACCGTTGTTTTTACAGTATAATACAGCTAAATTTTACGGCAATAAACTATTAAACTGATAACTTGACAGTAAGAAACTGTAAAATTGCTAGTTTTACAATTTATCACTGTGCATTTTACAGTTTTAAATTGGAACCTCGGATGTTAGTACTAAACTAAAATTGCTAATTTTACAATAATAAACGGTAAAATTGCTAATTTTACAGTTTATTGGCGTGCATTTACACTTTAAACTGAAACCTCTGCTGGCAGTATTATACCGTTGTTTTTACAGTATAATACAGCTAAATTTTACGGCAATAAACTATTAAACTGATAACTTGGCAGTAAGAAGCTGTAAAATTGCTAGTTTTACAGTTTATCACTGTGCATTTTACAGTTTTAAATTGAAACCTTAGATGCCAGTATTATACTGTAAAAACAACGGTTCATTTTTTGCAGTGTGGATATAACAAAAAAAAAAAAAAAAAACTCTGCGTTTAAAGAAAATATATTTATTTAGTGACCCGCTCGCTAAAAGCTCGACTGGAAGAGTGATATGGTAGCATGTATCTTGATTTATACAAATAGCGGACAGATTTGTAGAACTCCTCAAGCACCATCTGGTTTGTGGATATCTTGAAAGGGAAAACGTCTCAGAGCTTCACGCTTGAACTTGCTCAATGCATTTCAGTGGCAGTGAAGGAAAATCGCAATTAGAATCTATGTCCTTTCCATTAGGCAGAGCCACTAAGTACGTTAAATTAGAGACTGCCCTTCATTCTGACTTAGAAGCTTTCATTTCGTTGAAGCAGTTAATCTCTTAACATTTCATGTTAGGATAAACCATACCTCCATTCTTACGAAGATAGATCTGCTGCTTGAAATATGTTTTGACAATCAGCTTTGAGTTTATGAAATCAATTGTTCGCGTATGATTTCATGTTTACATAAACAATACATTCATTAGGTTAAAAATAGTTTCTTATTGAAATCATTGATTTTTATTTCATTAAATTGATTATTTTCTTAATATTTCGAGTAAGAAGAAATCATGTACTGTTTCTAGAATACATTTGCAGATTGATGTATTCTTTATGAACTGTGAAGATTTTATGAATTTTGTGCAATTGATTTCATAGCGCTACAAACACACTCAATGTAATCTAAAGAATATATCCGATTAAGTTTTCTTAAATAGTACAATAGACCTGTGGTCGCATTGCTTACGCTGCCTTTGGGGCGCCCCTTTTTCACTTCAAGTTTTCTTAAAAAAATAAAACTTCAATAAGTCATATTATATCGCTAATTTTAAGAACTTACAGCCTCAGTTTGTACTTAGTCGCCTGGTAGCAAAGATTGCTACGTACAATGAAGATTCGTGAGAAAGTCTGCAGACTATTTCTTCTAGTTGGAGAAAAAATAATCCAAAATATTTAAAGGAAAAAAATCTTAAATTTCAGAAAATAAATATTTGTACCGTATTTCCTGAGATAAAATCCAAATAGCATGTACACTGTTGAAACTACAGATTGCACAAGGCACCTTTAAGGGTGAAACGTTGTAGCAACTTGACTCCCTATGGCAACCTTGAAGGTGCCATTTGCCTCCTTCGGGTGCTATGGGTCACCCATGGGTTGCCATAAGACACCCAGAGGGTGCCACATGGAGCCAAACGGCACTTTCAAGGGTGCCACAGGGAGTCAAGTGGCACAGTTCATGGGGTGCCCCTGGTGCTGCAACGCTTCACTCTTAAAGGTGCCTTGTGCAACCTGTGGTTTTAACAGTGTACTTGCACTCTTTCATTTCTCGGTGCCAATTTAGATTTTGGGATTAATCGATTGTATGTTTATCTTGCGGATTTCTTTTTTTTTTTAAATTGCGTCACGGATTGCAGAAAAAAAACTGCAACTGGTAATTACTACTAAAAAATCCTTCCAAATTTACTACTAAAAAATCATCTATAGTCATTATGTAAGTTTTTATTGTAACCTATTTCTTTCGTCGTATACGAATAATTGATTCATAAAAGATTTGATTTTCTAAAAATATTTTATGAGTGTAAATGTAAAATAAATATTTTACGAACATTTTAATCAGTTCTGAATCATTAAAAAATATCTCATTTAATAAATTATTCTAAATTTATTCTTTGCGAAACCAATTTATAAATGTATCTGTTTTGCATCGAGAGCAAGCCAGTCCATTTAAATTTTCCACCAAAATATACTCAAATATTACGGAACTTTTGAAGTAAATCTTTACTGATCAAGTAAAAGTTAAGGTAGTATTTTGGTAACAGGGATATTTTTAAAGCATTAAATGCATTGTTCATTATAATAACTGCTGCTATTGATTTCTAAAACATTTGAGCTTATAATGTATCTATCAATAGGGAACTTCAATACTAACAGAGGATTAGTAAGCTAATAAACAAAATCTTAAAATTTCAATTAAAAATCTCATTGTACTATATTGCCGTAAATTTGTACTTTAATCACTAACAAAGTAGTAACAAGAGTATAAACACCAAACGAACAAGCAAAGAATCATTCCGTAATTTCAAATGTTTGAAAAAGACTCTTTTTAGAAGAATTGAATTTTTAAAAAAATGATAAAATTTAGAAAAATAACAAGCACAAAAATAGTTCTGAAATCAACGTTTTTGCATTAAACATGAAAGTTGAGCCATATCTATAAAATTCGAGAACGTTACATTTATGTTGAACGAATATTGTTCTCTGGAATTATTTGTGCGCGTCTCAGTTTCACGTTTATACTTTTCAAAATACTGATAGTTTTGTTTGGAAGAGACCGAAATTGAGTTTCGAACTAAAGTTTTTTTATACTTGCGAATATAAATGCACGACTGATGAATAAAAATGATATTTCACTTTCGAAATACCTAGAATAACTATTACATGTTTCATGTATGGATAACATTGCAGAAAAATGCGGGTAAAATATTTCACACACGCCCTAAAAAAAGGTCGAAATAGAAAGGCTAAATGAAAATAGTTCTACACACGTCCCCCTCCCCTGTTAAAAAAACCGTTGCATTATTTTCTGAAAATACTATTCAGCTCAAAAAAATTTCACCTCAAAATTGTCTATGTGTATACTGAGGGATAGCATTGTTTGAGAAAGAAATACCACTTTTTCTCTCCATTGTCAACTTTCATTTAGTAGCTTGCACGGGGATTTCTTATCCCTGGTAGCACAAATAATCTTTAAACGTTTTATAAACGTTTTAAGTGGTTGTTACAACGTTATTAACCATTTTACAACCTTTAAAAAACGAAGTGTGCTACTTGGGATGCTACATTGCTACAAAATTTTCATTCGCTGCTTGCTTGAATGGAGTGTGAAGGTTAAGACAGATTCCTTTTATTTCTTTGTATTTTCTTACTTTTAAATTGGCGTCATTCTTAATGCCTCATTTTATGTGTGTATGGGAAGGGGTGTTTTTTTTTCTAAATTGTAAGTATTTTTAAAAATGTTTTAATAAAGTTTCAAATTTTCGATTTTTTTCATTGTGGTTTTTTCTCAGTTGTGTTATTATATAGCTTTTGCCTGTCTCCTACGGGGGGGGGGGGGGATAGTTTTTTTTTTAAATAAAATAATAAAGTTTTAATAGCGTTACCGCATTTTTCACGCAAAACATAGTATGTTTGTAAAAATGTGCTAATTTTGTTTTTCTATTAAAAAAATTACTTTTACCATTTCAAATCTTGCAAGAATTTTCACCTAAAGTCTTCTACTAGTCTGCAGTTTCATTCCAAAAATAAAAAGAAATTTTCCTCCTACGGACAATATAATAGATAACGTAACATAATGGAAATTTATCCGAATTCTGACAATAGTGGTTGCGTACACCTTTAACTTTGATATAAAATGTTTTGGAAAATAGGTATAAAATGGTTAACCGAAATAATAATTTCACAAGTTCCTGAGTAGTTAAGATTTGGATAAAAGAAAAATACTTTATGTAATTTATTTTATTGTCAACTGTTGGGTACATATTTCTTTATTTGCAGCGAAACGTAGACTTATTAAACATAAAAAAAAATTTTTTTGAAGAACTTATCGTTCAAAACTAGTTTTAAAAAATATAAAAATAAGAGTGAATAAAACATAAATCAATATAACTGAATTGTGGAAACATGTTTTACGAGTTCAAATCCACAATCGAAAAATATATGCAGGGCATATGTGCCTTTTGGCTGAATTTTTCCTGCCTTAAATTATCTGGAACGGTTTTAAAATAGACGCAAAGTTACATTTCCAAAACATAGAAAAGTTTTACCCATTCGAAAACCCACAGATTGTAAACCAAAACGATATCATAGCAACGAAATAGGTTTTAAATGTATTTTAAAGGAGTTTAATAAAGGTTGTATTTTTTAATAGTATAATATAGGAGAGAGAATGTAAAAGCATTTTTTCTTAGACAAACGTTTTAGATATGTGATTTCTTGGAGAAATGAAATGTGTTTGTAGAATCATAAAGCAATATACTTATCGATGTAGAATATTAAACCTTATGCGTCTCGTAGTGTTATTAGTACTTTTTATTTCCCAGGAAATGGGCCAAACAAAGTTGAATTTTCATTATATTCATTTAAAAAAATGTTTATCTTTCCTTATATTTTTATGTATATTATTGCATCTCTTTGATACTTTGCAAACCTCTGCTAAAAGTTACTTCCCAAAAATGCAGTAGTTCTTTTCACTTATATTTTTATGTATTTGCAAAGTATGCATTTTGCAAACCTCTATAAAAAAAACCTTCTAACTAGCTCAAATACATTTCAAGAAAGCATATTTAACTCTTTAATGATTGATTGTTTTTCGAGATATTATTTCTATTATCTATTTCTTTGGGGGGTGGGGTAACTCTTATTCAAATCATAGAGAAAATATTTGCAAATTTATAGTTTAATTGAAGTATGGTTTACATATATGCTTTAAAAAATGTGTCAACGTTGGTATTTAACTGTAAGAACAAAAAAATTTACAGTTCTGAAACCAGTGGTTGATTTACCATGCCACACACGTCACAACTGTCACCATTGCGAGTCCCCCCCCCCCCTGCCCTTGACCATAAGGGCTCCGAATGAGATTCAAAAACGTACATGATAAATGTTTTATATAGCTCTGTGATAGGCGTATAGGCCCCAAAAATGCATTGATAGGAGCCCTCAAACCAATAACTCCTATAACATTGGAAAATGTTGTAAAAATACCTTACTATGTAAGTGAAAATATTTTATTCGTAATTGGTTAACTTGAAGTAAGCATTATAAAGCTTACAAAACTAAATAGAAACTCCTACATTTGCGAATGCTGAAAAACTATCTCCCCTCCAACTGCCATTTACAAGTTCAAAATTGATTTAATAACATCTTCGGTGAGTATTTTGCTGATTACAGTGAACCATAAAAAACAAAATTTACAGTAAAATAAGATTGGGTAGTTTTGAAAACTGCACTGCTACCTGGTGATAAAAAAAACTGCTTGTTGACAAAGAATTATCATCATTTAGGATTTCTGATGAGGATGAGAACACGATCTAGCGAAGTTATCTTATGCTACATCAAAAAATAGGGGGTTGGTCTCATTGGTCTACATAGTATTGGTTGGAAAACCCGCCTTAGCATTTAAGGAGACTGGGTATGCTGCGCGTGGAATTGAGGAGCGTGGAGTTGAAGGGTTAAATCTGAAGAACAGGAATAGTATTTGTCTTTTGCAGTCTAATTTCGGTTTTCATTGCAGTTTGTTGCTCATCCGAATTGTCAACAGTTGCTGACCTCCATCTGGTACGAAGGATTTCCCGTGTGGCGAAGAAGAAACGGATTCATGAAGATAGTCATATGCTGTGGCCTGATAGCCTGTATACCTGCGATATCGCTCTATTATTTACTTTGCCCGAGATCAAAATTGGGAAAACTAGTTAGATCACCTTTCATGAAATTCATTTATCACAGGTAAATGTATTTTCCCATACGTAAGCTTTAGAGTCAGTAAAAACATTTTCTACACCCAGTGATTGAATCCAAATGTTTAATTTACCCTAGATGCTTATAACATTCTGCTTCGCTTTCCAGCGTTGCCCAAGTTTTTTTTATAAATGACAGTTCTGATCCATTGTTCGTATATTGTTAACATTAAATTGTATGCATCTTTTGACATCAGTGGTCATAAGTATCAGCACACTATCTTTTTCTTCAAACTAAGGCAGGGATTCAAGTGAAACAGGCGATCGCAAACTGCAATCGCTACTGGAAATGAATTACATTAGAATGTTTCTTGATACTGGAAATGAATTACATTAGAACGTTCATCGTGACGTCAGCGTGACGTTTGCCTATGAAAAACGAGCTAGATAAAACGTCACAGCCTACTTGGCGAATAAGAGGAGATCGCCGACTGCTTATGAGCTCTTTTTGGTTCCGCTCGTAGTGACGTCAGTGCCAAGTTAAGTTGATGATAATGTAATTCACTTCCAGTAGCGATTGCAATTTGAAGCGATCGCAGTGCTGTTTCACTTGAATCCCTGCCTTAGATTGTACGATTGCTAAAATGACTTCTCACAACTATTTGAATTCAAATGACTGCTCACTATATATAAAGATGCCTTTTTTTAATTTTTATAGTAAATCTAATGTTAAGAACTATGGGCAAGAACAGTAAAAATACAACAGTATATTTTATTACAACGGCTCTGTCGAACTCATCGTTTTTTGAGAAATTCCTTACAAAATTTTTAAACTTTTAAAGTGATTGTCATTCTTCTAAAGGGATGCCATTGATCAAATTAATTCAGTGTAAGATCAGAATTAGGGAGATCGTATTCTATTTTTTAGCTTCAAGTTATGACTTCTATCTCTTTGCACTAATATAAATTAGGTTAAGAAAAATCATTTAATTTACATTGATAAAACTTTCCTACATTTCTCAACATATTACTTCATGAATAGATTGTTGTAAGCATTCTATAATAAACTGTACTAAAAAAATAAGCTCTTTAAATGCAAACAAAAGTTATCTATTTTTCCTGGGAAAGCTTCCTTACATTTTTGAATTAAAAGTTTTCAAAAAGAACTACATATAGCTTGTCAATATTATGTGACTGCTAGTTTGAGAAACTACTTAATATTAAAAAAATAAATTTAATGTACAATACATATGCAGCTGTAAATTTTATTATATAGTGTATCATACAAATGTTAAATAGAGTGGTAAATGTAATTTTGGGAGAAAATGTTACATTAGAAGAGTCTCAATTAGTCTTGAGCAAAAAAAAAAAAAAAAAAAAAAAAGCACTCCGTAAGAAACTAATTGCTAGACTTGAACCGCAATTGCCTAGCCAAGTGTGTAATGGTAATTGCTTGTTAACTTAATAAACATTTTGTTCCATGCAGTGCGTCTTTCGGGTGTTTTCTTCTTCTGCTGGTACTTGCTTCCACTAGGACGGAAGGCAGCGAAAGGTCGAGGCAGAACATTCGAGGACCTCCTCCATCTTTAGTAGAGTGGCTTATTTTCTTCTGGGTTTCAGGTACGAAGTGATAGAAAATAAATACAATGAAAATTCGTTTGTCTGCATTTGTATAACGAAAGATTCGCAAAACATCAACATATATGATGTCTTATTGTATACAATTTATACGCACAAAATAAATATACAATTTTGAATAGATATAAATGATTCTAATTGAGGAATAGGTATGCGAAAAAAATCGCAACTCGTTAATTTTTACAATTATAACTTTTCCGATAACTATTTCTTTGATCGTTATTGCTGTTAAATATAGTGTACTGATAAAAGCTCATTTAACAAGAAAAGAAAATTAATTCCTACTAGAAAGCTAACAATTCGACTTTTTTTCTTTGCCTGTAATGTACACAGTCGTTTATGGCAAGTATTAAAATTAAACCTCTGTTTAACGCGTGATAAGGAAATACTCTCGGTGAATTTGATTAATAAAAGTACATGGATAATGGCGTCATGGTAAATATAGTTTAAGCTAACTATTACGTGATGACAAAGTTTTAGCAGAGTAGAAAAAGAAAATGGGAAGCAAATTAAATGCTCTTTTATGTCCTCTAACATTTACATAATCGATTTTCACAGACATTTTAATTGTTTACTTTGTGATTTAAAAAAGAAAAAAAACTTAGTTAAGCCAATACATATGACATTCATATCTACCTAAAAGAGATACGATGGCCATAGTTAAGAACAAACCTAGTCAGGTTTCCAGCTGTTTAAATGCCAAAAATATCTTTATATTCAGCAGTGTGGCTGCCATAATGTCAGATACAAAACATAAATGTCAAGCTTTAAGTTACAAAATATGACAGAAATTTTTTTTTCTCCCAACCCTCAATAAAAAGGATGAAAATAATACACATAGCAAGAATTTCGTACAATGCTAGATCTTATAAAAATGTATCCATTGGAAAAGGAAAAGGACGAAAAAAGATGTACAGTTTCATATTTCAGAGAGTAAATTTTATTTCGGAAGACATCTCTAGTATATGCTATAAAAATATAAATCTGAAGTTAAATAAAGAAATTTTAAGTAAACATAAAATGTTTAGCTTAGAAAAAAGTTATAGGGCTCGTCTTGTCTGAGAAGAATTGTTTTATAGCAGATGTGCTTTAATTAATTTTTATCGAATTCAAATTGTTACATACGTATAATTTTAAAATCCAAGCATTTTAAAAGTTATTTTAGCACTGTTACTTAGAGTTTAATGTATTACACACTTTAAATTATTTTAATGTATTGAAACTCCTATATCAGTTTTAAAATTTTATTTATTTTAATAATATAGGCACCTTAACCCATAATTTTTGTAAATTAAATTAATTTTTTGTTGCATGTCTACATAGATTAGTATATTGGTTTGTGTCGTTAAAAAATGGCTAGCACTGGTCAGCTAGTTGATTTTAAGTATGATTATATTTGAGCTTTTATTTATGATAACGTCTTTTTACACTCAACATTTTTACATATTTTAAAAAACATTGTTTTTAACCTTGTTTCATTGTTTTTAAGTTTTTTCATTCTCAAATTATGCTGTAAATGTATCTTTTTTTTTTGTAATAATAACGTCTCGACTAATATCAATGAAAAACACTCTTCTACGTATTTTAAGCTCCATATTAATTATCACACAATATTTTGGAATAGTAAACTCGGAAAATATTTTCATCTTCACCTATATTTTATAAAATTATATCTGATCGAATTTGACTAATGAGCGTTGACTTGCGCAAAACAGATCCAGAAAATATGGTTCAAACTTCTAATTAACGCACATATAAAGATTGTTTCGGAAGCTTGCGCACATAACTTGCTGCGTGATTCTATTCTGAATTGTCCACACGCTTTGTCCTACTTGTTACCACTATGCTAGGAATGGGGAAGCATTCTGCACTGAAAGGTTATATTGGGCCATTTTACAAAAAAGCCGCCATCTTATCCCGTACATGACGCTCATGTATTTCACTCAAACGTAGTGATTTTAAACGGTAATGAACGAAATTTTGTTAACCGGTTTGTTAAGAAATAACAAACCGGTGTGTGATTTGGCAAAGAACGTTTTCATTAAATTTTAAAACTTCTACTTTTTAAGGAAATATGTGAGCCTCACGTTGATGTCCCACTTTTCTCTTTATAGGTATGGTATGGGCTGAATGCAAGCAGCTATGGGAAGAAGGCTTGAAGGCATATGTCCGACAATGGTGGAATTGGCTAGATTTCATCATGCTGTCTTTCTATTTGGCGACATTTTCCTTAAAAGCAGTGGCCTTTTTTCAAATCCATAGTGACCTCTATGGTAATCGAGTGATGGAACGACATCGATGGCCTGACAACGATCCTACACTCATAGCGGAAGGAGTTTTCGCAGTAGCTAATGTTTTCAGTTTTGCTAGAATCATTTATCTCTTTCAAACAAATCCACACTTGGGTCCACTGCAGATCTCACTCGGATGTATGATCATAGATATTGCTAAATTTCTATTCATATTTTTCCTCATATTGACGTCATTTGCCTGTGGTCTGAACCAGTTGTACTGGTATGCTGATTATGTTGATGAAAATTGTCAAGCGAAAGGAGATAATTCCACCATTTTAGCCGGAAACTGCTACCAAAATAGTGAACCCTTTATGACGTAAGTATTATCATTAGTATATCAAGCATTGTATAAAAGTAACAAACTATTAGAAATAGACTACATTTCAACAGTTTTTTTTTTACCAATGCAAAGGGTATAATGGAAAACTTTTCAAATGGCTTTGCAAGCTCTTATCCCGGATAAGGCAATTCTTTTCACATAGTCTCTCCACCTTTTTGGAATTTTTTTATTTGAGGAATCCTAAATCCTCAGGATTTGGACCTTAGAAGCTGAAAATTTAAGTATGTTAGTTCCAAGGGTATGTCTACGCCTTTGTAAAGAGTCGTCTAAATTGGGGAATTAAAAAAAACATGTCGTATGACATGGAATGACTAAATAGTTTCTAAATCAAAAAAATATATTAGCTTTTGGCTTGTATTAACATGAAAATAAGTAACAACTTTTAAATAAGTGTGCTTTATGTTTTGTTAATGAGAAAATTAGATGTGAGTCGAGCATACTGGCTCATATCTTCATTTTTGCCGCCTTCATACATTAAGGTTTTGAATTTAGATATGTTTCGTCATTAAACTGAAAAAGTAAATGAACTGCTATAAAAGATTCAGATGGAAAATGTTTGGTATCAATTCTTAAATAAATTCGCTTTAAACTTTAGCTAATGAGGAAAAATACAGATTAATGAAGCGTACTAGTTCTTCAAATCTTCATTTTTAGCCAGTTTCATACATTTAGTTCGAATTTTTTGTTTCCTTCCTTTGTAAAACAGTTATGAATCATTATGTTCTCTTAATTAAACTGAAAAAAATCAACGAACTACAAAAAACATTCAAATTGAAACATTTTGCCCCAAAATATTATTTTATTATTCTTGAAACTTATAAAGTGTGTTAGTATGTTTTCAATAAAACTGGTATTGGGTTTTGTAAGAATTTGTAAACCTAGTCAATCAGACAAAAAATAGCAGTGTTTTGGATTGATATTTAAAGTGTTTACCCAGAGCAGTTTTTATAAATACGAAATACTTTATTTTATATTAATATAATCCCTCTCGATTGTAAATAGAACTGAAACTTCGACTATGTTTTATGTCCTGTAAACACAGAACCAATTTTATTTTCTTACGAGGAACAATAAAATCTGGAAGATATCTACGAAGCTATCTAGCTCTATTATGTTTCCGAACGATTCTATGCTTTATAGAATGAACAGAGTTTCACTTGTTGTGGGTCAGTCGTTGATTCAGGGTAAAGATAAGATATACTTAAGAAATTTGTAAGAGAAAAACAAACTACAGTTCTTTATCCTTAAATCCCTTGGTGTTTAGCACAAAGCTTTAATTTCCAGCAATTGTAGCACGCTTCTGGTAAATGATTATTTTGATTGCCTCTGGTTAATTGATCAATACCTCGCACTTTATTGAACTTGAAGCTTTAAAAGATTTTTTTCAGTTTCTTAATAATTATGAAAGCTAATTTCCGTTGTAGTAACTTTCAATAATGTTTAAAGCTGAATCACGAATATTAATACGTTGCACATTGCTACTTACTTTAATCACAAGTATTGAAGAATTTGACCCTTCAAATGTTGAAGAGTCTATCAGAAGCGAAGAGCAAAGAAGTTTCAGAAATTGTTTTAGCAATTACAAAAAAAAAAAAAAAACTGTCAGAAGTAAGTGGATATATTTTCTGTAAATAAGGAATGATATTGGGGACATTAGATCGACTCTAAATTGAGCAAAAATATTTTTAAAGCAAAAGAGAATTTCTAATTATAAAAAAAGACTCCTTTTCAGGCAATGAAGCGCAGATAACGAGCAGAAAATTCATTTTTCTCACACTTTATGACGTCAACTATAACTTAAAATCTGCAATAGAGCTCCATGAACTAAAATTTTAACATTTTGGGCTCTAAGCTCAAGTAGGAGCGTTAGGAGTCGAGTACCGTCTCGGTTGAGTGAAGATATAAAGCCATTTAATTTCATTTTCTCTTATCGCGTTTGAATGCCGGCGTTTCTGTTGTTTTGATTGATGCATGAACTTATTAAATTTACTATTAAAAAAAATTACTTTTGATACTTTTTTTTAAAAACCATGATTGAGTTCAAAGCATGTTTTTGCATTAAAGGTGTTATTAGTTTTAACAGTAAGAACAAATTATAAAACACGACTTGAGCTACTACATTTTTTTCAGCAAGCTTACTGTTAATACATATCATGAAAAAATTTCGAGTGAAAAACACGATAAGTTTTATCCTTTGCACGATTTTCTATATCAAAATTTGCTAAATTGTATTGTTTGTCACAAAAAGCTAACATAACTCTATTCAATTATCTGCATATGGGCGATTCTCTGTAAACTGGTAATTGGCTGTCCGGACTGAGTATTTCAAAAATAATAAAGTGTAATACAGTAATTATCGCTCTTAATACAAGTAAAGTATTAATACTTTGTGGCCCAATTGTATTTGGAGTGATAACTATTTTATTTTTTTTTCTAGAAATTATCTAAGAGCCAAAAAACACAGTCCGCTGGCTGTCCCAATCTCATAGTCTAATTGTTAAAGATAGTATTTCAAAAAACCTATTAACACTATATGAATTTGGCAATTAATATCTAAAAATAGAATAACGAAGCTATATTTTTCTTATGAAAAGAGGTATATTTACGTATTTCTAAAACTTAAAATTGTCATGTAAATTCTGTCCGGAGTTTTTTCAAACAGTCCTCTGCAACAAATTCAAAGCTGTAATACGAAAAATCTATAACTTTTGTAAATTATTTTTGGCATGTAGTTTAAAGTAATCAGTGTGAATTTGCCGAAATCGCCGAGAACGGTGATGAAACGCTACTTTGCTTAGTTTGAGAGCCACATTTGTGATGAAAGTATGCATCAGGGTCGTTGCGAAAACAGTCCTCTGGGAAGTGATTTTATCAATGTCAATTAATTTAATTATAAAACATATTAGTTATTATGTCCACGATTTGTGCCTAAATTGATAGGTAGTCTCGTAACTAATTATGTTCCAATAGTTTTGCAGATATTACGCAAAGAAGAGCAAAAACACAGTCACCTGGCACAGTCCCCTGCCTAGTTATACTAGGCGGGGGACTTACCCCCTATCATAATTTATCAGAAAAACACAAACTTCAATTGGCCCTCTTTCAAGCCAAAGTAATAGATTCATTTTGTGAGCAATAGTATTATAATTATACGAACATTTCAAAAAACCTTGCCCGGACAGATTTCATGTGAAAAATGACGAGTTTACAGAGAATCGCCCATATATAAAGCAAAGAGGAAGTGATCTTTCCGATTAAAGTAAGCGTTATGAAATTTCAGAAATAGGGTTTTAAAAAAGATGTTGCCCTATTGCAAAATTAAAATGAAGTAAGAATATTTTGTTATTTGAATCAATGGCGAAATAGCGAATCATATAAGAAATTAAGCCTGAAAATAAATGCATGCATCAAAATAATTGTTTTTCAATAGAAACCCCACTTCACATACCTTTCGCAGAATTAATTCTCCAATTTTCTTTAATTAACAATTTTCTCAAATTACATGTGGAATTGTTTTTATCAGTAAAAGTTTTACTGTGGAATGTAGAGAAGAAAGAAAATATTCAGAAACTGTGCGTTATTTTTAACTTTTTGACGCAAAAATTTTATTCTTTCGTTTTCACTTCTTTGTATAGAATAAGATTTGAACTTCGCTTATTCAATAACAAGGTCAAATCTTGAACTGTTCCAAGAAATACTATTATCATAAGTAAATCAAAGAACTATTTTGTACTCTGTATTATATTCCACACATTTATGTTTGTCTGTATTACATTTATTCGTGATATCTATGTTTCTGTGTGATTTCGGAAAAAATTCAGTGTTTGTTTTTTTTTTTTTTCTTTCTTTTTTGATAACATTAAATACTATTCTTGTAGTATGGCATCTATTTTTGTTTGGTGTATTATATTATTAATTGTTTTTCCAGTTGCTTAGTGCTGTGCAAAAGCTGCATGAAGTAATATCTCGCAATGCTCATAATTAGCTCAAAAACAGCAATTTAGTTATTAGTAAGAAATAAAAAAAGTAGTGAAAACTACTTTTTTTCTATTTTAATGACTTCTCGTTGCTTTGATTTGATTCCTTGTCGTTAAAGTTGATGCTTTATATCAGGTTCGTTATTAAACAATTTGCTTAAACTCTAAGAGGCTGACATTTTGAAATACTTCGTTTACTTAGACTTGTTCAGTGTTTCTAATAGTTTCGTTACTTAAAAAAAAATAGTTTATTTCCAAAAGTGTTCGAGTTTCTGCCATGTTTTCTGTAGTGTTTGCTTTCTTTTCGTTTTTAATGCATACGTGCTTGAAAAGCTGTATTTTATTCAGATATTTGAAATTGAATTCTGTTTCTTGTTTAGGGGCAAGTGGTCCAATTCTACGCACCTTAAGGAAAATTGGAATTTTACTGTACCTAGAACAAAGTAACCCCACAGTTTTTTCCCTGTCTGTAAGCCTAATGTATAATAGGCCTATTAATAAGTCTGTTATTTTGCGCTACGCGTTCTTAAATTTATTTATTTTTTTCACTGCTTTACACAGCTCGGTATTATCAATGTCGACCGCTATGTTATCTATGGAAGGGAAAGGGGTGTATTGGACTATTTTTTATTTGATGCTTCACCAGTTCGATCTTGGATATGTCAACATAATAGCGTTCGTTACAAAACATGCTAATTGTAAAATAACGCGAAATCAAACACAATTGTTTTAAATGTAAAAACAAAACAAAAGAAAAACCACTAAAGTCAAATCATTCGCATTTTTATAAGCAAATTATAGACACAAATTAACAGATATTATTATAGGCTTAATATACGATAGGCTGTTTAAATGTTGCATCTATAAGAAACGTTACCAACATATTCAAAGCTTAAAATTATCGTATTATGTTTATTATTAATTTCAAAGAAACAAATTTGTCACAATCGGTTTTTTTAAATAAAAAATTATATGATGAGATGTAAAGAAGCGAAAGAAGCTATCTATACTCAATTGACTTTTAAAAAATATTTCTTCTCCTATAAATATTTGTATTTTATTTCCAGTTAAATTATTTTATTTTACTTTTTTAAAAGCATACTTAGCGTCGCACATAGCGACCAATATGCAGCCTAATTGTAGGTTGCAATTTCTTTAATATGCGATTAACATAAAGAATAATAAAAAATGAAAGAATGAGTCGACTATAAGTATTTTTGATACATCACAAACCATAATGTACAATTAAATTTAGTCGTACCAGAATTTAATAATTTCTTTCATTTAAATTGTACTTGCTTGGTTTTTTTTAATTTTCATTTTATTATATTTTTTAAAGAGTAAAGTAAATAGTTTTGACTGTAATGATTTTCAACCTTTACATTCTTCATGAACCCAGCAACTACAAATGACACATTGATAGTACCATTCATCTTTTTCACGCTCGCAGGGAGCTAAAGAATGACCTTTTACGAAAAGGTTTTCAATATGACTACTTTTTTCTTCATTTTTTTTTTCAGAACTTTTGTGCATCGAAAGCTCATCTAAATAGAACAGTCGAGAATAATCTTCTGCTTGCATCCCTTTCTTATGAGGTTTCTTATTTTTTTCTTAAGTCTCTTCCTGCTCTGTTTACGGTTTTCTTTCCTTGCATTCTCTTTTTTCCTTCTGTTCCGGAAATGTGACTGCTGTTTTTCTTCTTTCTGACGTAGTTCTGTTTGTTGAACTACAACGATTGGATCTACATTAGGATCGTGAAACATTTAATTGCGATGGTACTAGGATAAAATTAGCACCCTAGCAATAGAGAATAACCCTCATAAGTCAGCAGACAGGTCTGCTTCAACCATTGATGATTTGCTATCGCTGATACCTCCTTGTAGTAATTTAACTCATTGGGATTGATGAAATGTTTTTTTTCCCCTAAAATATCCCGAAATATTCGAATTATACTTTTCTTACCAGGGAATCACGAAACATTGTATTAAAATGATATAAAGGGGGATGAGGGGTAACAATACAAACAGCATACCAAAACGTTTTTTGAACCATAAATTATTGTAGCTCGTCTCCCCGTTATCGAGATATAAGGTCTTAAAGTCTCAGATTTTTATTTTTTTAAGTAGCCAAATTTGAAGACTTGGAAGTACACCCGGACTGTTTGCATATAAGATATCCATCTTCAAAGCGTCGGAAAAATGTCTTCAATCTCTCAGCAAAATCCGCTAAATTTAGCGACCTTTCTTAAAATATCTGCATAATGGAAGACAGATTTTGACAACGAGGAGACGAGGGCTGATAATTTATGCGACCTAAAACATGTTTTACTATGCTCTTTTGGCTGCTACGTATCTTTATTTTACATTATTAGACTATTGTTTGCACTGTTTTTAAAACTGTTCCTGAGGTTTTGCGGTAAAAGTTATTGGCATCCATGTTGCCAGTAAATTGCACCGAAAATTATAGTTTACTTTAAAATATTACGGTAGAAAAGGGTACAGTTAAAAAACACGAGATGCAGTGAGCGAAATCGAACCCGAGACAGTATATTTGCAGACTGGCTTTGCTATCCATTTGGTGAGGCGGAAATGGTGTGATTAGTGCTTCACGTAGCAAGTCACGTGGTGTATTGGCGCTGTAATCGTTTATTTTTCTTGGTTTACTGTAAAAGACTTATATATAATAAACACTACATTTTACAGTAATATTTACCGTAAAAGTGTTCTGAATTTTTAACAGTATAGCTTCCTTGTTAAATTCCTTACTTACGCAAGCACTTGTGTGTCAAAATTCTTTAAATCCATATGATAGAATTTGAAATAAAAATATTGTGCAGAAGTTTTACACTTCAATTAGCAACCAAATCCTCAGTTTAGATGTATCAAATGATCTTCTAACTCTTCTTATCAAGGGTTGCGTGGTTTACCAAGTCAATAGTTTGATGTCGACTTCATTATAACTTGCTTGTTTTCTCGAACTTCAAGCATTTTTAAGGGTGAAATATAATTTTAATATCGGTACCCGCTCGACGTCGCTTGTGATAAAAATTAAAATTTCAGTTAGTTTGCCTTTATCTACATACAAGTAGCATTTTTTTTAATTTTTTAAATGTGAACAGTAATTTCATTCTTGTAAAATCTGTACAGTTTCAGAAAAATTGAAAAGTTGCCACCTACGATGAACAGTTAATTAGCCAATATCTACAATAACAACTTTTTTTTTTCAAAAACGAAAGAAAAACGTGATTGTTATAAGCGTATCACTGGATTCTGGCTTTTCGACTTTAAATATTTTAACGAAATATCACCTTGTTGTCATGCTCGTCACTCTATGACGTTCTTTTCGTAACTTTGCTACGGTTAAAAGTTGTCATTTTGTGTTGATCGGGACGAAAGAACGATAATTTCTACATTTTTAATACAAAGAAGCTTTTTTTGTCCTTGAAATAAAAGTTCTTAAAAATAGTAAAGTAATAAAGAAACGTAAGGTTTCATGATAAAACATTCAATTAACAGTAAACCGAAAACCAAATGAAATATTTATGGGAATCAAAGTTAATCTCTTTAAGCGATTTTTGATTTAAATGGAAATGTTTTTAATATTCTAAGGAAATAATAAATTATAAAATAGAATCACCGAAAATAAACCGAATCAATAGCCTGTAAACAATTAATAAATTTTAACTTTTAATCATACTTTATCTTTTTTAAGAGCAAAAATGAAGCAAAAAGTACGAAATGTTGTTGCTTACAGAAACCAGCAGTAGCATTGCAGATTTTTTTAAAGCGGAAAAAAAAACTTTTACCATAACTTAAAAATCAAAATGACTTCCAGAAATTTAACATTTTAGAATAAACCTTGAATTAATTCCGTCACGTTTTTAATATTTACCGAAAATACAATACTCTTTAAATTAAGAGGAAAGAAAAATGGACAATATTCCAATAAGGAAAATATTTCAGCTGCATTCATTTTCCACGTCGGTCATTTTTTAACTCTAACTATCATCACAAATGGGAAATAAAAGATCGAATTAAAAATTCGGTTTCACCATCTTAAAAATTCATTAAAATATATTTTGATAATAGTTACCTAGCAAATGAAAAACATTTAATTTTCAAACTGCTAACGGGTTTGTATTCAGTTGCTTACCATATAAAGCGGTAGCGCACCGTGACGAAGACTTACAAATGGGCATAACAAAACATTAAAAGAAAACAATGTCTTTGTTGCTTACAGTGTTAACATAAGGTAACCTACAAGAGGGTAACTTTAGTAAAACCCGGGAATTACCGTTAGCTTATGAGTAAATATCATGCATAAAACTTTTTTTTTCGGCTCTACTCTGATTCGTTGCGAAATATCTCTTACTTACTACTCTAAAAAAACATTAAGTGTTTAGTTAGTGACTAATAGTAACCCCCCATCAATAGTGTACATATGAAGTATTAATTCAATATCTATTTTACAATTTTTAAATGTCTCCCTAAGTAGCACACTTCGTTTTTTAAAGGTTGTAAAATGGTTATTAACGTTGTAACAACCGCTTAAAAACGTTAATAAAACGTTTAAAGGTTATTTGTGCTACCTGGGTCATAATTTCAATCAAAGACTCGTTATGGTTTTTTCCTTTTCTTGAAAGCTGTATACATGATTACGTAACAGAAACGTGTCACATCGGCATATTCAGTTCAGCGTAATGAAATTCTAAACTTTGAAAGTTTTATTAGATAACATTTACTATCACACTTACTGTGGGGACTTAAAGACTTGATGTCGCTTTATTAACGAGTTAACTACTTGGACTGTACTGAAGTTTCCTTTATGAATACAACAGCAAAGACAAAAAGAATCATAATCTTAAAATGGAACTGTCCCCTTATTCCGCCGGTCCTACATATTAAATTAGACACTTTTAAACTCTTTATAAAGCCTATTGATAACACTAGTGCCGGATTTCAATACTTGAAACCAGACTTTCCTTGACACAAAAGTTTAAAAATATTTATCGTTGTAGGACCACCCCCTTTTCAAGTGAATAAATGCTTACAAATAATTGTTGATCATTTTTAATAGGGCTGTTCTCCAAATGCCAAATCCAGAACGAAATGAACAGTCGAAAAGTTTGGGACAATTTATTTAGCATTAATAATACGCGTGAATCTACACATGTAATATACACATTTCTTTCATCCTGCAACTGAATGCTACAAAAGATTTGTAGGGGGTGGAGAAAAACTATACATATTGAATTCAGAGCATCATTTTATACAACGATCGGGAGTTTTTCACCATGGGCCAAAAAAAAGTTTTTTAGGATCATGAAATTATTAGTAGGCATTTTTCGTTTTGACTGATTTTGCCCCTCAATAGTGAGGACAATACATAAAAACTACATTTCATCATACTGTATTGCACTTTTTAAGATTACTAGGACATAAATCGGAGGACTAGCAGCATTAGCTTTCTAACATTTTTTTCTCTTGGCATCCTCAGTATGTAATTTATCAGGAATCATTTATAATGTATGTTATGAGATAAATTATGTCACGAAAATATAAAGCTGAACTGAAATAACAGTAAATTATTTATAGTTACTCAAATAAACTTAGTGACATGAATAGCTATGAATCATGTCTTCAGATATGATCTTAAGACAAAAAGTAACAGAGGCTTTAATAAATATAAAATAAACCTTTTTTCCCGATAGATGTCATATAGTCTGAAAATGCTATACATACCTATAAATTTATTGCATCATCAAAAATTCGATGAAAACTCCATATCAGGCGGATGAAAATGTTGTGATAAGAAAATTGCTTTAAAGCAATTCCAGTGTTATTATTAACTGAGATTAGCTTTAAAACATTTTAACGCTCTCTCAGTTTTATTGATCTAACGTCCAAAAAATACGAATGGATATACAGTATTTATGTATTAAACTTGTATGGAAGTTTTTAAAAAAAGAAAAAGCAGCGCTTTCTGAGCTATAAAATAAAAAATCTCATTAAGAAACATGGGCTGTTTTTCATGTAAGTAATTTTTTATATTTTTAAACTTGACGTCAAAAAGTCCATCAGAATACATGCTTATGAATTGTATCTAAGCATTATAAATAAACTATGCATAAATATATTTAGACACCTTAAAAAATAGGTTAAAATTTTGAAACTCTTACACTTAATTTTCATTGTGCTTAAAATAAATTCAATAAATACCCAGAGAATGCGTAATAGCTGACTTATTAGAATGAAAATTATCCATTCAAAATCAGTTCTATTCAAAAGACTTTTTCTTATGCTAATGTTCAAAACTAATCTATGAAAATGAGAAAAATACTAGAAAAGTATTCGATGCTCGAGATCGTGCTAGAAATAGAAAACTTGTCCTATATAGCTTACAAAACACTCAAAAAATGCCTATACAGGGTGTCCACTCCAATCGTGGACCAATAGCTAATTTCTAAACCGTTAGAGATACGCATATAGTTTATTTAGGAAAAAATCTCCAAATTATGAAAGGAATTTTGGGTCTATTCAATGTTTTTCAAAAAATCAAATTTTGAAAGACTTATGAAATTTAAATTTTTACACAGCCCCCCAGTCCTATCAATCATATTTAGTAAAACATTCTTGACATTGTAACGTTTAAAACTAAAAAAAAATCACTCCTCTACCACAAAAATTGACCGAGTTATGACGTTTTGAAAAATCAAGATTTTGCATTATTTCATGACGTCATCGAGAGATCACTTAAGGGACCCTATGCGAAATCTTTCAAAATCTTGATTTTTCAAAACGTCATAACTCGGTCAATTTTTGTGGTAGAAGAGTGATTTTTTTTTAGTTTTAAACGTTACAATGGCAAGAATGTTTTACTAAATATGATTGATAGGACTGGGGGGCTGTATAAAAATTTAAATTTCGTAACTCTTTCAAAATTTAATTTTTTGAAAAACATTGAATGGACCCAAAATTCCTTTCGTAATTTGGAGATTTTTTCCTAAATAAACTCTATGCTTATCTCTAACGGTTTAGAAATTAGCTATTGGTCCACGATTGGAGAGGACACCCTGTATATTTTTAGAGTAACTTTGTTTCCTACAATATTATTTAAACTTTTCCGCTACTTTAACTCGATTTGATACTATTTAAGTGTCCATTTCTCCATTTTCTCTATAAAAATTTAGTAAAAAGTAATTTCGTAACCAATAGTTTTACATCTTTTTAGTCAACTAGGTCATAAAATTATTCAAAGTAATGCATTGAATAAAGGAAAAGCTCTAAGTATTTGAGACGTTCATATCCACTCACCGGGATTTACCAGGTAAACCGGCAGGGCAGCTGAAATCCGGAAGGGGGTGGAGACATAACACTCAAATGGTAGAGCTTAAATATTACTATACTCTTTTGTTCATAGACTCATATAAACTGCTCTGGAATTGTTTATGCACCCAAAAACCAAGCTATGCTGCATAAATTTGCTGTAAGGTTAACGTTATTTTCAGGGAATATCCTGTGAGCATTTTCTCTGGATTATTCCTATATATATCTATATATATATATATATATATATATATATATATATATATATATATATATATATATATATATATATATATATATATATATATATATCTATATTTTTTAATCCAATTATCTAAGAGAGCAAATCCTTTTTTTCTGGAAAGTGTTTTAAGAGCCTGGAAGAATTTTAATAGAAGCCATGGATAGCATGCAAGTATCAATTATTAGGCACGTTTTGTAAGATTTCCTCTAAAATAACACACTTCACGATATGTATTTAAAAGGTAGTTTTTCAATAATAAGTCAGTAAAACTTGATTAAAAAAATCGCGCAGGAGAACCTTGTTGAAACACAAATGAAAAGCTTTAACCATTGGATGTATTCTTTGTGTGAAAATCGTGCTCAATTATGGCAGGAAAATTTCTGAAACACGCAAAACAAGTATTTACTTCCATATAATTTAGTCAGACTTATTCCAATTAAGATTATTTTTCTGTCTAAGAAACACTTTCTTGATTGAGGTTAACATTGTGTGCTAGGAGGGTAAGGAAGAAAGCTATTTAGTGAGGGGAGAACTAATCTCAATTAGATTAAGAATAAACAACTGTAGTTTTGACATTTGATTTCGCCTGTTTTAGAAATTCTCTACACATAATTTACACTAGAAGTGTTTTTATACGGTAAAAATTAGATGTAGTAGAATGATTTTGTTGTTCATTTAGGTGTGTTTTGTCACAGTGAATCTTATCAAATCTCTTCATGTATTTTTTTGAAAGATCCCAATTTAGAATTCGTGTTTAGTGATTTGGCTTATGATAGGATTAAATATGAATTAATAACAAGTTACTTGAGCTCTTACTTCTAATGAAAATTAACCCATTAATGCCTAGCGTCCTTTTTAGGACTGTCCAAAAAGTGTCTGAATTTTCCAAAAATCAGCATTTCAAAAAAATAAGTGTTAAATTACGAATGTAGTATTTGAATTCATTATTAACAGATTGCACCACAAAACCGTTGGAATCTTTGGATCCAACGGTACAAATATCTTTTCCAAATATATTTGGAAAAAAAATGTCGGACGTTAATGGGTTAAACATTCCGCCTATGATAGGCAATTTAAACCGTTACGAGAATGGTATATATTTTCAAGATATTAAAATGCGGCAGGTGTAAATCGTTACTTTAGTACTTTTACTGCTCCCATATTAAGTGGTATGCACATTCAAACAAATGTAATATGTAATAATGTACAAGCAAAAATGCTTAGATTTTATATTGATTTTTATAACTTTCCTTTAGCATGAAATAATGCCTTTAGAGGTAATAGTTAAACAACTTGTTTAGAAAGAACCATATTTTGCCTTTGAAGTAATTAGAAATTGGTGATCGATAAAAACTATAATGCTGCTGTCAATAACTGAAGCATTAGTTATGCGTAAGAAAAGGTTGACTGCTTTACTGATGGTGATATCTAAGCAAACGCATTTTAAGTGATAAATACTACTGTTAATGGACGCTTTTAACAGGTTTTCCGTAAAACGGAAATTAACTATACAAGCAAATCAAGAAAACTTGAAATCATAGATAAAAACGAATCATTGATTGTTTTTCGTAAACCTGCAAAAGAACTTGACCGAACGACACAGTTACAATTCACCTAGAGTACATGCTAGGGTGCATGGGAAAGCGGTTTTGACGACTACTTCTTGACGGGTGCAACGGACTATAGCGAGCTGAATTAGTTAATCAAATACTTTAACTTCACTGTGAGGTAACTAAAAAGATGCCAAATTTAGAACCCCCCCCCCCCTTTTTCTTACATGACTTCTATTTTCTGCTCATATTGAAAGCTAGTGTTTTCCTTCTATATTAAAAAGCACGCTATCTAGCTGTTATTCTAACTCTGTGGACCAATCGTACCACTCATGCAGCCACAAAATTCAAGCTGAAACCAACGTATATATACAGCATGCTATGAGTCCTGTTTATGAGTTTGTTAGCTAGACATGAAATAGATTAGAGTTCTGAGTAGCATGTGTCAAAAATAATAGCTTATGATGTTAGCATGTTCCAACGACTGCCAATAACATTCTGAGGCAGCCAAAAATCAAAACATATATGATTGGCATTAAATGCTGCGTTCGTCTTCATCCGTATTTCTACTCGAAAATTGATGAAATGCGTACGAATGCCAAAAAAATACTCTACAGATGCTCACACATAATCAGAAACTGCCCAAATGTCCACGCATGTTCCAGAAATTGGTTCAGACACTAGTAACGTCGTCATACTTCTTGTAAATTAATATGTGCGTACAAAATCTCCTTACGTTACATACTGTAAGTTAATAAAAAAGCATTATATTGGAAGATGTGAGTGAAAACTTTTTTTTTTAATTAATTTCAATACCACACTGAGTGTCATCCTTATTTGAAGCAGTGAGAAGCAAAAGGGTGTAAATGCTAAAATTGAAAATTTGAGGTTGACCAGTAAAAATGGTAGAACCTTTTCTCTGCTTTGATGCAAGATATAGTAAGGTAAAACAAAGCAAAGTGAAATAGCAAGGCAAAGTAAAATGCTGAAATATATTTTTGTTCTATTTTAGCGCCACGTGATAATAATTCAATTAGGTAGTAACAGTTGTTGTCTATTCCATTAAAGAAAAATTTACCGCTGAAGATCAAGCATATAATATAAACAATTTTCGAAAATTGATACTCATATTGTAACTCATTTGCTGGAAGTCAAAAATTACTTTTGTTACTATAAAATGGTAAAGGTCTTGTTACTAACATTTTAAATATTAATTGGGACCTACTAATATTCGGTCTAGTATTCATTCAGTTGATATTATACTTATTTGTATTTTAAATGTTTTGTAAAATTAATCAAGTGTATAAAGTACAAAAAGAAATTGTTCATTTCGTTTACTTATTCAATCATTTAATAAATGACTTAAGTATTTATTAATTTGTTCATTCACACTGCTTTATTTAATAATTCACTTATTCATTCATTCACTTAATTTCTCATTCATTCAATATTTTTTCACTCATTTTTCTCATATGTTAAGTTATTTATTTATTTATTGCCTCATTATATCTTTCATTTATTTATTCATCCTTTTATTTACTCATTCATTCGATCAAAAATATTTTAATAATCGAATAGAAAATATTTCTTTAGAAAAATATTGTATTTTTCGCTTTGCCCCATGAGAAGCAAGGGGGAAATTTTTTCATTTATTTTTTGAAGGCACATATTTTCTGTCAAAAATTAAAAATATATAATATTTCAATGCAAATTTTTTTAAAAATATGTTATTTTTTCTTTATGTTTAAAGTAAATTTCCAATTTGGTAATTTTGAAAAAGTTAAGTTACGTTAACTATTTCATTTTGGCTCCTATTCCCCTACGAATTGCCACGGTATGTTCTTGTATACAGTATGATTTTAAAAAAAAGTTTCAATGAATGTCTACCTAGGGTTTGAACTTCAAATTAAATTCTGCATTCGTCTTAATCTGTATTTCTACTTGAAAATTGCTCAAATGCGTACGTATTGCAAAAAATACTCTGCAAATGCTCACACATAATCAGAAACTGTCCAAATGTCCACACCTGTTCCAGAAACTGGTTCAGTCACTAGTAATGTCATCATACTTCCTGTAAATTAATATGTGCGTACCAACATGCTAATCAAAACTTTAAAACATTTACTTACATCCCTTTCGCTTCTCACTACCGTATTTCATGTTTTAAAAATTGCGATGAAAAATACAATTACTACTAAGTTTCTAGACTAATTTCTATTTATTTTCCCAGGAAAATATAAAGGTTTTATTTTTTTTAAGTCACAAGCTCTTATCCCGAACTATCTTCTATGTTTATTTAAAAAAATATACCGACTTCAAATCATGAAATTTCTTACACAGTTCTTACACGCATAATTTATGATTGAAATCTACGAAAAAAGCCACGTGTTTTACTGATGAACTTCTTTTTTTCTTCTAGAATCGATTCCAGCTATACATCTTTATTGTGGTCTTTGTTTGGTGTGATACCTATAAAAGAAATAAGCAGTCGAAGGGACCAAGCTTTTACTAAATGGGTCGGACATGCACTGCTTGGAGCCTATATGATTATGGCCATGACTGTCATGATTAATATGCTTATTGCTATGATGTCCAGATCTTTCCAAGATATAGAGGTTTACAGTTTTCTATTATTACAATGCATTTAAAAAATGTAGATAAGTTGGGACAAATGTAATAAAATTTAAAATAACAGTTAAGTTGAGGAATTTCGTTTTGTGTCCATAGCAAATGCATGACAGGTAGTGAAAATTAAATCGTTAATTTTCAAATAAAGTTAATGGCGCATTTTAAATGTGGAAGCCTTTTCTTCTTCCTCTAGGGAGCAGAAAGGCAATATAATAAAATAAGATTGGTCAAATTATATAGAAAAATGAGTAAATGAAGCTAACATAGTGAAAAAGCTAGCATGTTACCAAGTTTGTGAGTTAAAAAGCTACAGGAAAGTATCTGTTAAACATACAAGTTTCATTTGAACAGCATGTGTTGTACATATTTCCTAAGCTTGAAAATCTACAAAAGTATGTGCGAAACCTGAAAAAAATCATCATTTAAGTGAATGATTTTTTTTCTTTGGAAACGTTCCTGAAAATCAGAAGAAAAAGTAGATATTTCATGTATAAGTGCTGAGAAATAATTTAATATGAGCATATTTCTTTCGAAAAATTACAGAAGTAGTGCGCTCTCTCTTCGAGGTAAAAATTATGTTTCTTGAAAGGAATTTTGTTAGTCAGGAATAGTTTCATTCAAACCGCAAATAATAATAATAATTATTATTTTTTATTTTCTTCATATACTTTATGTTGATGTTAATATACTTATCATGTTAAAAACAATAATCATCTTAAGTTGTAATATTTTACATCTAATAACCGTTATTCACTGAACCACTCTTTAACAAATGTGCAGGACGCGGGAAAAAAAAGATCAAGTAAAATTTATATAAGGAGCAAAAATCAGCATCTTTAACCAAAATCATCACTTTCTTCACTGGAAATAATTTCATTATTTTCTTTAAAAAATTCAGACTATTCAAAAGTTTGTTTGGACCCTCTAGTCGCCGTCTGAAGTTCTTTAACTATGCAAACATAGAATTTTTAAATAAACATTCAAGTTATTAAGTAAAATTTTAAATGGATAACTTAAAAAAAATTAAGTGCCGCATTAAATGTTTTGGACTGAATCCCTGAATTCTTCTACAATCATGTGAGAAGTCCACTCCATGCATTATTTTCATGAATTGAGACATTGATCAAAGCGTTACCGAGTCGATTTATATAGATTTTGAGTTTGTTACTTTTGTGACTTAACTAATTTAAGTAAGAAAATTGAAATGAAATTTGCTTTTCATAATTTTGCAAGGACTCTTAAAATGTTATTCAGTTTATTGAATCATGTTTTTTCAGGATCATGCTGATCGAGAATGGAAATTTGCTAGGTCAAAGTTATGGATGAGCTACTTTGATGAAGGTTCAACTCTACCTCCACCGTTTAATCTAATTATTTCTCCTAAATCAATCTACTATTTTCTTCGTGGCATTAAAAACCTTATTGTCCATCTGTTTAAGCAAAGTACGAAGCTATGCGGAGTTAAGTCAATAGATGGAGCAGTTATAAAAGTAAGAAAGGTTGACTAAAATATTGATTATTATATGTGAAATGTAATTATGCGTTTGAATGTGATACAATTTGTTCGAACGTTTTGCTTTCTATTTATTATTTACTTGGTTTATCAGAAATTTTTCTTAAAAGTATATATCCGATAGAAATAATTGCTCCACAACGGGAATCAATCAACGGGATGTGTTTTATGCTTCACAAATTAAAAAAAAAACCACTTTCATATTGAAGTTTTTTCTTTTTTACTATAACTTTTCAGAATTCCCTATTTTAAATACTGCTAACGTGAATCGTCGTAAGCACTTCTTACAACAGAAAACGAGAATCATTTTAAAACTTAAGAAACTATAAGCTATTCAAGTCTATGAAAGTCACGATGGAGTAAACTCGTATTTTTTTGAATAAATTACATTAATGGGGCATTTTTACTATTTTCACAAAAAAGAAAAAAAAAAGATTGATATGGCTGAAATTGTACCATATAGATTACGATATAACTAAAGGAGGTAGGATGCTGTTTTATAGGTGGAAGGTTTGAAATATGCTGCTCTCTGCTTTATCTTTCGCATACCTTTAATTAAATCTCTTTGTATCGGTATTGCTGCATATGATGTGGCACAATTGCACTCTGTACAGATAAAAAATGACCCCATTCGACAGTAATGGATTTTTAGTGCAATAAATAATAAATTTTTCTGTTTTATTAACAAACTCGTTTTCCTGAAGCATGAATTAAGAAAACTCGCTTAGATAAAAAAAAAAAGCATATTTTTTACCAGACCATTTATGGACCCATCGGCTCATGAAATGCAGTTTTTGATGCAAACCGAATGCTAAACATTAGTTTAGTATGTTGTTTCTAGCTATACTAATAATTGATCTTTTTTTTCCAGCCCGAAGATAAGTCAGTGAGTTATATTGGGGATTTGACTCAAGATAAGGTATTTTCATTGAGCTTCTCTCTCTCTTAAGTTAATATTATAATATTTTATTTATATTTTTCTAAAGAATTAATTAATTCCAGTAATTTAATTAATATTGTATCTTTAACTTTTTTCAGGTTGAACCAAATAATACCTGTTTAAGCCCTCCCTTGGAAATTAATAAATTAAAAAACAAAGTAAATTATCAGGTTAGTAACCCTATTTATTTCATTATTTTTTTTATTATTATTATTATCTTCTTAACAGGTAGAATATTGTTCAGTTATTCTACATTACTTTGTTTTATAATTCCAATAATTAAAAAGTGGTATTGAGACATTTTTGACCAGCAGTTCCCAGATTTTTTAGGCCACGCAATTCGTTGTGCTTCACACTTATTTCAAAGAGCCACATTCATGTTAATGACTAAACGACAAAATGGTAACAATCTTTAAGTCAAATATGTTAATCATTCGCTGTTATAATTGAAGGGTTTGGGAGATGAAGGGGTTATGTGACAAAAAGAAAATGCGAGTATTTAAAGTTCAAAGTTATATTGTTGCAATTGTAGCAGCTGTTTTGTTTTCTGTTTTTTTTTCGTTAGTGTGCGTATGAAATTGGTCTAATGACATCTACTTTTTGATGGACCAAGTTTTATTTGCTTAACTGTATCCATTGCTTACAAATATCCAGTGCTCATTTTTTAAAATGTAACATAGCCACTTCATCCTCCAAACCCTTCAATTACTTTTTTATATACAGAAGAAACTTAGGGAGAAAACTAGAGCTAGGTTTCTGCGCAGCACACTTTGAGAAGCGCTGTTTTAGGGGACAATAGAGAAATCTCCATATTATATATTATGTCTATATATTTATAAACTATTTCATTAAAAATGGCGTCTTTGTGAGAGCTTCTATTAAATGAAAAATAATGACAGTTGTACTGTAGAATCTCTTTTTATCCGGACGAATAACGGATCCAGAACGTCCGATTAAGTGAAAGTACGGATTAAACAAAAAATACCTACAAATTTAACAAAGGTACATAGACAAACTATTCTACACAACATACATTGTCCTTTAAATTCACGTAAATGAAATATAAAAATGCGCAAGAAAAAACGCTAAAAACACATTTCAGAAATACAAATTTCAACAACAAAAAAAAATCGCGCTAATACTTCTTTCATTCATACAATATGTACTTCTAAATGACTGTCCGCATTAAGCAATGTCCGATTTTAAGTGGGAATTTATGATTGTTTACTGTATATTCAGGGTTTGCCAAAATGATTCATCCTGTTTAAAGGATTATTTCTCTACAAGTAGTTGATGCACGTGCAGAGTAGTCTGCATAAAATGCATAATGCAGTCTTCAAATTTCTGGTACATACTACAAATGTTCAGTGCGTTCGCCCTTGGACACCAAGTGCACACCTTAACGGTAATCCAGCTTCCTTCAAACGTTCAATAACATGATTCTGTCGATGTCGGCCATAGGTTCAGTGATGTGTTCCTGTACCGCCTACAGCAGTGTTGGCATTGGTGCAAAAATAATCCGTCGCATAACATCGTCGGAAGAAATCTCATCACGTCGCTGTAGCTGTAACAGAACGGAGGTAAACATGCGGTTGATTACCGTTGGGATTCATGCCCAAATGACTAAAGGCGAACACATTGGCCATTTGTGTGCTAGTATGTTCGAGAAATCTGAAAAGTGTTTGCATGTTTTCATCCATGAAATGTGTTTGTACGTTGCATACTATTAAAGAAACCGTTCTTTGAGAACCCGGGTGAATCATCAGCAAAATGTATGTATGGGCATAACTCTCTTTCAGCACTATTTTCAAATGTATGATATTATATTAATTTTACTAACTTTTAATACTAATTGTTAAACGTAACTGCTTGACTTTTTAATTTAATTCTCTCGAAAGAACGAAAAAGTTGTGGTAAATAAAAATTTAAATTTCTAAGATTTATGTATTACATTTATATTTTGAATACTTTTCATACCAAACGATAAGATTTATTTTTAATCACTTTTAGGAAGTCATGAAACGGCTAGTTAGCAGGTATATTCATCAAGCAAAGAAACAGCTCCGGCAAGATGGTGTGAATGAAGATGATTTACTAGAGATTAAACAAGATATTTCCAGCCTTAGGTACGATACCTCACGCATTGTATTTTTATAAAAATTAATCAAAAGTGCTTAAATGATAATTCAGTACCCTGCTGCCTGGGCACCTTATATACACCTCCTCCATTTATGATTAGGAATGATGTTCGAAAGAATGATCATAGAAGTGGAAAATAAAGCAACTTTTGGTTATAGGTGCTTTCATGCCCCTATGTCATACAATGATAAATTCATGCCTCATGAAACGCCTCATGATTTAGAAATTTAGGACTTTATGCCAGGCGCACATGTAAGGCTTTTTTGTACAGAACAGTAAGAAAAAGTCCTGTAGAACTGCAATCTCACACCTTTTTGCTATTTCATATGCTATAGGCAAGGGTAGACTGACCAGGAAACTCCACTAGTGTAATAATGAAAAGTTTAAGTTGGTAGCAATCGAAAGAGCATTGTAAAATTTGTTTCCGGAAGTATAAATTA
>JAXGGA010001210.1:0-164097 GCA_038373865.1 Uloborus plumipes | reverse complement strand
ATGCAGCTGTGTTTTTATTTTCTCTCCTGCCCTCCGCTCCCAGATTCTTCCCTTCTATATGGCTGGCTGATCGGCCGCCCCTGGGAGCGGAGTCGTGGTGTTGACTTGACCCATGGTTTTAGCTCTTATTTTGAAGAATATTCATTACCGAAGGGTTTAATAGCTTCAGTTTCCGGGGTTCGCTATTTTGGGAAAAGAGGCTGCTTCTCCGCTCTTCCACACGTGCAAGTACATTGTCTCACTCAAAGATCAGCGCACAGATTAGTACAGGAAAAGAACTTGGATGTGAGAAAAGTTCGACGACAGGCCTCTCATCATTTTTTTATCTAGCAATTTTTATTTAGTTTTTTTTTTTTTTCCCGGGATGTTTGAATTTTTTTTTTTCGAAAAACTTTCTTTAGAAAAACTACTACATGCGGCCTGCGGCCGCCCCTTGCTTTGGCCGCCCTCGTGCGGTGCACGAGCTGCACACCTGCTAGGATCGGCCCTGCTTTCAAACCAACGACAATTCAATTCTACGAGCAATTTTTAGTCACTCGCAATGAGTATGAATTGACAAAAAAAAAAAAAAAAAAAAATCGTGGTCTGGTGGATATTTAACTTTTTTTATTCACATGTAATAGTTAGAAAATTCTTTCGAAAGAGTTTGCTCACGGAGGGGCAAATTTGCACAGATATTTATTTGGAGTTTTCTGAAAGCACTGACCAAGCTCTCTTTCTCCCTGTTTGTTTTCATTTTGTAAAAGTCTCTATCACTAAGTTTTCTGAACTCCTCAGTTTGCTATGTGCAATTTAATGTACATTTTTGCTTTTTCAGCTCAGCACCGGTGTTCGATCCTCCCTAGGAAAGCCTGAATGCTCCCCTCAACAGTACTTGAATCCGTTCTCCCGATCACGAAATGGAGAATCATCGCCTGGTTATCGAAAATCATCCGATGATCCAAATACGTTGTATCGTTATAAATGGTTATCCTCCTCTACCCGACGTCCTCGTTCCATGTTGGGAGATGACCTAAAGTCACTTGGATCCGTTTTCTCCGATTTCGGCAGAGAGAAGAGTCCGAATTACAGCAATAAACATAGGGCTTTAAGTCCGGATTTCAGAACCTTCAGAGATAAGAGTCCGAACTACAGAAGCAAACAGAGAGCTCTCAGTCCGGATTTCCGAACGCCCAGGACGCCTGCGTGGACAGGTGGATCGCTGTGGTATCCCAAAACTACTCAGTACTGCTCAAATATACAAACGAAGCCAAGAGATCTCCTGACAGTTAGGCCGAGCTCATATTATTTGCCTCGATATTTACCTGGTTAGTGTAACTAATACATTAAAATTTTTATTTTTTCTTTTGCATGATGAATTTTCTGTTACAGTCAACCCTTGTTTTGCTTCTGCGATGAAATTCTTTTTGAAGTCGACCGTTTTATCTTCTCTGTTTTGCGACAGAGTTTCCTTTTGAGTTCCCCTCACCCCCTCCCCTTTTTCCCACCAGTGATCTTCCGATTTCAGACTTTTCCTTTCTTTTTTTTTAAATTTGTTTCATCAGTAAGGCTCTTTGGCAGTCAAAATTTTCCTTTTCTTTCTAACACATTTTTCACTGATGGGTTTCTGCTGCACAGTGAACTTTTACTCTTTTTCCTTAGTAAGTTTTTTGTTAAACTTACTTCTTCTTTCTTGTTGCCTTGATACGTCCCTGTTTCAAGCAAAATATTTTTTTCATTCTAATTTTTGCCGTTGAAACATCTCGTGTTGTATACACCCTTTTTAGTAATGTTACCAATGAGTTTTAATAGGAGCAGTCAATTATTTTTGTTAGACCTCAGTGGATTTCATTCGCACTTTGTGAATTTTTTTCTCCATTCGTTGAGTTCCTATCTTTTTAACTGCGTACTCATAAAGTTCTATCAAGTTTTTTTTAAATGTTTATTTTGTCACTAAAGGTTAGTTTAGAATTCAATATTTTTCGTATCACAGAATGGTTAACACTGAGGTGCAAAAGTCAAGGAATGCCGTTTAATATCGGGTACAGGGCCCGATTAACCCCTGTGGTTAATCGGGCTCAGTCTCATTTTGGGGCCCTCTGCTTTTTGTTGTGGGGAAAATTTCTAAAAATATTTGGCAAATTTAAAATCCAAATGATTTAAGAGTAAAAAAAGCTGTTAAAGTACAATATAGCACAGTTGGGACAAATTATATTGAACCAGCTCTCTTTAAAGCTAAATATAAAAGTCGAACTTGAATTTTTTTTGTAGCTTTTCAGTCATTTTTGGGCCCCCTAAAAATTTGGAGGGGAAGCTCAAGCTTCCCGAGCCTTTTGGGTAACCAGGCCCTGATCGGGTAGTGCCTCTTTTTCCCGGAAAAGTGTGACAAAGACAGAGATAAATTGAGGAAGAGTTGCTGATATAGAGTTTTGTTCACAAATTGATTGGTCGATATATCCTGTAAATGCTGGATGGAATTTCTGTTGGGTGTTCTACGTAGTCAAATTATTCGTTGATAGTGTTCAGAATCTTCCTTAAGACAAATGCTAACGGTTGTGGTCCGGTGACATGGCGCATTGCCACCTACCCACTGTCATCCTTGGGCTAACGAAATAGTGATCTTAAAGTGGCTGACATAACCATTTCCAATCAGTGGTTGGTGTAGGTGAACCAGAAGTTTCCTCTATGCCATATAAAAACAGTCCACATAAGGATCAGCTCTGGAGCCAGCACTAGCTTGCATAGTGCCTTGTTGATAATCTTGGTTCATGGATTCTTAGGCACTGTCCACTCTCCTGTCCTACCATTAGTTCTTACAAACTGAAATCCTGATTCAGCTGATCAAGTCACGGTTTTTCATTCGTCATGGATCCAACCGATATAGACACGAACACAGGAGAAGCGCTGAAGGTCATGCTGTTTAGGCGGTCTTCTGTTATTATAGCCTACAAAAGTCATATATTGCTGCACTGTTCCAACAGACTTATTCGTCTTACGTCCCACATTGATTTCTGTAGTGGTTATTTCACTCAATGTTTGCTTGTCTGTTGAAACTGACAATTCTACACACGTTGCTTTTCTCAGTCATTAAGCGCAGACAGTCATCCACCTGCGTCGTCCACGATTAAGATACAACTGAAATTAGTTGTTTTCTGTACTTTTGGTGACATTGAGGATTAAAAATGTTGAATTCTCTAATGATTTCAAAAATGAAATATTCCACGCGTCTAGTCCGTACTACTCTACGTTCAAAGCGTGTTAGTTTCTGCCGCATGGCCATAATCCCGCCAGAAACCTTTTTATACAATTAACTTGAATACAAAGGACAGCCTTACCAAAATTGTATATGGCACGGCCCTAACAATATGCCATTGTTTCCCTGGCAATTTTTTTCCCATTTATGCAAGGGTTACACGGCCCTATTATCATCTGCTTATTTTACATCTCGTTATCCCTGAGCTTTGTCCGTCAGTGTATGTTAACATTTTGATATCTCAATGATGAGTGTTTTTCTTACAATTGATTAAAATACTTAAATGTTTCTTCTTCAATCTCTATTTCGCCAATAAGTGTCTTTTATAAGTCAACAATTTATTTTCAAAAATTAAACCGCTTTCCAAAACGAAAAAAAAAAAAAAACTCCTGGGTGATAATTAAACAAAACTTTGTGCAAACCAGATAGCTATATCAGTTTTTTTTTTTTTTTTAATTTAAGTAAGGCTGAGGAGTTGGAAGGGAAAAGACCGACCCCAGCTCTAACGCCTAGAACCTTAGAACTTTCGAATAAAACTCCTTTACCCCCTAATCAATCCAACTCCAATTCCTACTCGGTAATCCTTTTAGAGCTGCGGACAAAATGTCCGAATCCGATTCCTTTAACCTAAATTCAGTCCGACTCCAACGCCGCACCCCAGTATTTACGTATCGATTTATTTTGTTAATAATTGATCAATTTGGGATTTAAAGTCAAGAAAAATCCTAAAAATGCGATTACTATCACAAATATATTTTACGTATTTTATTCTTATAAAAACACTTTTTTTTTTCCAGGCGATCATGGGCGAGAGTCCGGCGGCTGGAGGGAGAGGCTGTCCTTCCAAAACTACGCCACTGGAACTCGACCTGAGCAGGTGGTCGAGAGGCAGTGGCACTACCTCTGCGATGGAGAGGAGGAGGAGGAGGAACTCCCCCAGGTCTTGCTTACGTCACGAGCAGGGGGACTTCCGAGGGGGCTGATGAGGACAGGAGTGTCGTCTCCAGGACAAGGAGGATGAAGATAGAGAAGGTGGCTACTGATGTGGCAGTTATAGACGCAGAAACGCAGGTAGGCGAACACTGGATAAATGTTAGCTTCGTTCTGATCTCAATCAGTAAGCTAATACTTGTCAGGTAACATCGTTTTGTAAATGGTTAGTTCAGTTGAAGCTGCTGCAAGTCAAGCTCATTCTCTTCGGATTCCTATTATATTCAAAAACGCGTTCGGCTCTCGAATCAAAAAATAGACCAAATAAAGATTAAAGAAGAACTTTTATTTCCAGTGGCAGCCATTCATAAGTGTTACCAGTACTATTAGACCTGGGCCAGCCTTTCATGATCCACTGGATTGGTGGATTCCTCTGTGGCTTGGTAGTTCTGTCCTTCCATCTAAATAACCTTGCACTTACGCCAACTGAAAGAGATATCATAATTTTCTACACCGTATTCGTTGAATGGCTTTAACTCTTCGAATCGTTATAAATGTCTCGTGGATCGTGATGCGTTTGTAAACATGTCATCAGGTTTTGTTAACATACTTACGTTAGGTACGCAAAATACTGCAAAATACTGGAAAAGTATTCCCAGATACATATTATTTGAACTTTAAAACATAAACTATGGAGCTTATGTTATTTGAAAAAATTAATTTCTTATGCTGTGAAATGATTTGTTTTCCGTGGAATAGCCCAACAGTGGTAATAAAATGTTTAGGACTGAACGATAGACATCATTGTGATTTGAAAATTCTCCTCATCGATTGGTCGAAATAAAAGATCCTGAACCACACAAAAGATCCAATGAATAGAAGGTCTAGAAGATAAAATGTTCATTTTGAAGTTCGTCTCAGATTTCGTGCCTTTTATAAGTTGAGTTGTTGTTTAGTTAATACAAAGTTTCATATTGAAACAATAAAAAAAAAAAAATAATAATCTTTTTTTTTTTTTTTCATTTCCAAAAATAAATGCAGCCCTCTTGAACATAAGAGCTCGTGATACATGATTAATTTAGAGGCTACGAAAAGATAAGAAGGATTAACTAGGTTTATTTTGCTATTGTTTATTGTCGCCATGAGATTTTGCATCAGATCTCTTTTTCCGTGTTCTCTCACGAACTTTCTCGCGATAACTGCAGTGGAGAGAATAAATAGTAATCATGATTGCTATTAAAAAAAAAAAAAAAAATGCAGAAAACTGTACAGCGTTACTAGTAGAATGGCGGTCAATGACAAGAGTACACGTTTAGGAACACCTTCTTACATACGCTTAATTATTTTTTCTTTATTTGCACCGGGTGAAGTAAAGCCAAATGCACTGTTAAATGCTAATATCCTATCACGGGACGCGGGAGCGTCCCGCCCCGCCAAGAAAACCAAATACAAGCCGCCAAGAAATTTCCGTCGCCAATAAAAATGTAAAAGAGCGACTAGGACTGTTTACGCGAGTAACCAAACCGGGGTTTTCACCCCTCTGTATCTCAGCCCCATAAAGATCCTTAGAGTTCATTTTTGGTATACTCAATCTCCAGCGGCCCCTGACGGCACATACTAAAGCAAAACATCCAGGACCCTCAGGGGGAGGGGTGATATATGTTATAAAATCGCTATTTTTCGCACTTTTTAAAAATTGTTTGACAGGGGTCCAGACTAAACGGTAACTCGGATTGAGCTCTGCTTTTGCACCCACATTTATTTTGTCCCAAAGCTCGGCATAGGGGGTTTTTCGACCCCCACCCCCTCCCCCCTCGTTTTTATTTTCCGTATCTTTTCTCCCCGGGGGTCTTTAGTGTTGATTTTTGGTATGAATATTCTCGATGAGACATTGAGGACATTTTCCCAAAATTTACCCCCGGGGTCATCGCACCCCGGAGTTATTAATGCTTAAAATTGGTCCGATTTCTATCTACTAGCTCTGTTCAACATCTGAGCATTTATGTTTTCATTGTTGGGCCACGAGGAAAGAAAACTCAATGATTTATAATTTCATCTGTTGCCAGTTTCTATTTGTTAACAAATAAAATATTTGTAATTGATTTTATTGCATAAGGCTTTTAAAAGGGATCTTCAATTTAGTTCATTTTAATATGAGATCGGCAGTAAGGGTTGGGGTTTTTTTTTAAACTTTTAATTTAATCGTAGTATTGTTAGCAACTAGCTTTGTTTTGCGTCGGTTCGGGTGGTACATTGTGATTGATTTCAAATTTATCCTAGACTGAAGAAGATCCTTGAACTTTTGCACCAAATGCATGCTGCCAAGAAAACCACAGATGTCGGACCGCCAAGAAAAATGTTGAAGGGAAAAAAAACATGCAAAGTAAATTTTGAAGAGAAAAAAAAACAGGCAAAGAAATAATAGTAATGCAAAAACATGTGATATCTCTCCGAAAACCTTAAATACTCGGCCTTAAAAAGTTATGATATCGAGTTTTCCCGCCAAGTTTGTGCCAAACTACAACTAACCTGTGTATAGGGTAATTCCATGTGAAATCAACAAGCCTCAAAACTTGACCATCACCAATTTCAAAAAAAATTATAGGGTTGATTACGTCTATAAAGTGATACAAAAAACTGATATTAAAAATTTTTTTCAGCTGTTAGTTTTTTGTGTGAGACCGCTTAAAAAACTCGAAAAATGGCAAAAAGTGAAATTTTGGTACATACAAAGACTCAATTTTCTCAGCTTCTATTGCAGCTAAAGTCTTTTGTTATATGTCATTTTAAAGCTCTTTAAACAGGCTTTCATATGATATGTAACTTGACAAGATTTCGCGATGTTAATATTTCAAGGTCACCGAAAGCATAATTTGACCTTGAATATCTCAAAAAGTGCATTTCTTAAAAATCTGAAAAAAATATATATATTACTTCATAATGTGGTGTATATGTGGTAAAATTTTCAGAATGGGACAGCAATGGGATCTGGACGAAAAATGGCATAGACTTTTTACCCTCTTACCACTTTATTGCAATGTCTATGGCTACTGAAGAGATATAATACAGAAATACTGCAAACTGTGAAATGTTATTTACAAGTAACGGTTGGCACATTCCACTTTTGGTTTACTTCCTGTCTATAATGTTCAATTGTGCAATATTGAAAATTAATTCATTTGATATGCTCATTTGCCCAATCAAACAACTGTCGTAGTGCCATGATTTGAGTGTCATAAATCCTTTACAGACTGACTAAAGTTGCAAGTCTTTTACCAGTTCCACCCACGCCATCACAGGCACTTATGCCATGGGATTAGGCAAAAAAAAAATGCCACTCTGCTTTAATCCCAAAATATAATTCATGATAACTCAGGTTAAGAAAATTCAGTCTATTTTGTACTGTGAGGCAGCTCCATCACTGAAGTAATAGATCAAGCTCATTTTGGCGGCAAAATGAGACTGCGTGAAATTTATAAGGCACTTCTGTCCTGGATTTCAAGAACTCAAGGACAGGATTGAAGAAGCATTTGAAATGAATTGCGTTGAAAGCGTCTCCTATAAACAATGGATGCAAGTTAAGAGAAGAACATGTCTTGAGACATTGGTCAAGTGTACAGAAGAATTTATTGATTCTCTTTTTGAAGAACTTCCTAAACTCATTCAGCGCTCGTTTCTTGCTACTCAACAGTCTAGCTCTATCTTACTTATCTGAAAGATATCAGTCTCATTTTGCCACCAAACCAAGCTTGATCTATTACTTCAGTGATGGAGCTGCCTCACGGTACAAAAATAGACCGGATTTTCTTAACCTGAGTTATCATGAATTATATTTTGGGATTAAAGCAGAGTGGCATTTTTTTTTTTTTGCCTAATCCCATCATGGCAAAAGTGCTTGTGATGACGTGGGTGGAACTGGTAAAAGACTTGCAACTTTAGTCAGTCTGTAAAGGATTTATGACACTCAAATCATGGCACACGACAGTTGTTTAATTGGGCAAATGAGCATATCAAATGAATTAATTTTCAATATTGCACAATTGAACATTATAGACAGGAAGAACAGGCTTTGAAATCCAGAAAAATGACGACAAGTACAATACCAGGCACTCAGAGTCTTCATTGTTTTATGCCATTGAATAGGAATCAGGTGCAAGTGAAAGTATATTTAATTTCCAACACAATAAGGATCGAACGTACTACAACTATCAAATGCGATCTTGATTGCTCAGATATGGTTGGATTCTTGACCTGCAGGTATAATGGATGTTGGAGGCTGGGGCGCGTCTTAGACACAGATGAAGAAAATCAAAATTTGAAAATGCTGTTGCATCCTCATGGACCCTCAAATTCTTTCTACTATCCTGACTTTGAAAATGTTTTCAATGTGCCTATTAGTGCCGTTATTTCGAAAGTAGACCTTAGGAGAAAGGCAACAGGAATGATTTATTACCTCTCAAACCAAGAAATGGAATGTGCCAACCGTTACTTGTATATAACATTTCACAGTTTGCAGTATTTCTGTATTATATCTCTTCAGTAGCCATAGACATTGCAATAAAGTGGTAAGAGGGTAAAAAGTCTATGTCATTTTTCGTCCAGATCCCATTGCTGTCCCATTCTGAAAATTTTACCACATATACACCACATTATGAAGTAATATATATATTTTTTTCAGATTTTTAAGAAATGCACTTTTTGAGATATTCAAGGTCAAATTATGCTTTCGGTGACCTTGAAATATTAACATCGCGAAATCTTGTCAAGTTACATATCATATGAAAGCCTGTTTAAAGAGCTTTAAAATGACATATAACAAAAGACTTTAGCTGCAATAGAAGCTGAGAAACTTGAGTCTTTGTATGTACCAAAATTTCACTTCTTGCCATTTTTCGAGTTTTTTAAGCGGTCTCACACAAAAAACTAACAGCTGAAAAAAATTTTAAAATCAGTTTTTTGTATCACTTCATAGACGTAATCAACCCTATAATTTTTTTTGAAATTGGTGATGGTCAAGTTTTGAGGCTTGTTGATTTCACATGGAATTACCCTATAGTTCTTTTAAATTGTTTTCAGTTTTACCAGGCGGGAAGCTTTGTCTTGTGAGGTGGTTGCTTAATGAGTAAAAACTTCCCGCCTGGCAGGACTGAAAACAATTTAAAAGAACTATACATACAGGTTAGTTGTAGTTTGGCACAAACTTGGCGGGCAAACTCGATATCATAACTTTTTAAGGCTGAGTATTTAAGGTTTTCTTGGCGGGGAATTTTTTTACAACACTGTTGTTTTTGGAGAGATACTATAATACGAGAGATGTTTGTCAAGTCGAAAATCGCCCCGGAATTAATAAATTCCGGTAAACTTGGGGGTCTGGGGTTTTTGGCCACGGGGAATCGATTGGCACCGGTTTTGAAGCGCTACGGTCGAAAAGTTCGGAGTTACAGATAGGATTCATTAAATGTTTGAGAAGATTTCTTACTACGCCATTTTCTTTATGATTTCTCTTATTGTTACCGTTTCATAGCAACCGCGTGCTAACAATGGATTTCATATTTAATCCCATCAGCGTAAATTTATGTTTTTATGGTATATGGCAAATAATTTTTGGCAACATGTTAGAATTGTTATTGGTTTGAAATTTAAAAGAGATCGATTAAAGTAAAGTTAGAATTGGGTATGGGCAGCGGTAGAGACGCTATATAGACAGGCCGACGCATCAAGCTTAAGTTTCACCACTTTGGATCCGACTCATTAACTTTCACTTTCATTTTTCATTGTTGAGGAATTAGGGTTACCAGAGCAAAGTTTCGGGACATTGCCAAGCTTTGTTAATTTACGTAAAAAGTTACCAAAAAGCGATAACTGGCCAGAAAAGACAATCCTCACAAACGCGCTGGATCCTAAGTGGTAATCTTGATGCGTCGGCTCGTCAAAATAGGAGCCTGAAGCCGCGGTTGTCCAATCGGTTAGTCGTCGGATTCGTAACCGGAGGGTCTCGAGTCGATCATTTAGCCGCCGATCAAAGATCCACCGTCTTCATTAATGGTTGCTGGGAGACGTTAAAAATGTTCGTGGTCACAAAATCCTCCAAGAGAAAAGAAACCTCTGGGGTGTTCTGGGCCAAGGGTTTACTCGGCCCTTAGGCCTGGTTAAAAATGAACAGAGCGCTCTTCAGGGCCCCATCCCGGTTAAAAAGCGAGCTGTGGTATGTATGGGGGGGGGGCACCTGGAGTGTGAAGTGAAGTGAAAGTCAAAACCAACTGGAACCAAATGCGTACTGGATAACAGAGACTCTGCATCCATTCGCATCAAATCCTCCCGCGCTTTCGGCGCCAAATGAAATTAAATTAGGTGTGATTTTACGGTGAGCATGGATTAAATAGGGTTGTGTTTTTTAAAATAAATTACGGCTGTTTTGAATGCGTAATTGCAACCAAAGGCTCAAAAATGCTTTTCAAGTTTGTCTAAATAAGTACTTCGCACTTTAGAAAAAAACACGAGTTTACAAACCTCTTTTTTTTAACCGAGCGGGCTCGGTCCCCTGGTACATGTTAGGGGTAATACGAGGAATGGTTGCCAAGTCGAAAATCACCCCAGAATTAATTAACTCCGGTAAACTTGGGGGTCTGGGGTTTTTGGTCACGAGGAATCACGGAGTTTGGTTTTTCTAAATAAATTTGTCAAAAATATTGAACTTCAACACACTTCAATCTTTACACTGCTCACTTTGTACCATTTCTTTAATTGTATAGTTTTTTTTTATTATCACTTACATTTTATTTCCTATGACTTTTCAAACTTAATCTTTGTATAAAATAATTCCCTTTCCGAAACTTTGTTTAGAATAGTTTACAATGGTGCACTTTAACCGGTCATCTTTTCACCAATGGTTTCACAAATTTTTCTTATGGCATGTGATGTTTTGATAAATCACAATTGAAAATTTAAATCTTCGAGTTAGCTTCGACACCTGTTTTCCTCGAGCGGAGCTCGGTCACCCGCTGGTGTTTTAAATCAGCTCATTGAGGTTTGTTTAAAAATGCATATAACAATCACCGATTACAGATACTTGGTGAATTTACCACCTAAAGTGAATAAACTAAGTAAATAAACGTTATGTAAATGACAATAAAATATTTTTTTTTTTAATTAGCATTTGAGATTACCATAACTATTATTGAGAAAACATATATGATCAACCCGCTGAATGCAATCAAATATTTTATTTTACCTATATAATCGGATTGGGATTCTAATTGAAAAAAGTGCGCATTTATGAAAATACGTGATACGATACTAAATTAATTTAAATGTTTACGCAGTGACAGAAATAATATTTGAATTGTCTATGAATGTGATATTTATGTGAAATTAGCTTTATAAGTTTTAAAATTTCTCTTTTAAACTTTTTTTTGCCTTTAAATGAGTTTCAGATAATGTAGTAAACTTGTATTTTGGGGGATGCAATTGTGCAATGCGGATTTTCAAAGAGGAAGGGGGAGGAAAAGTTATCCACCATATTAATCTTAGATGTAGATGAATTAATATCAGAAAGATCATTTTGTAGCACTTTAAAAACAAAATAAAAATTGAAATAACATTCAGAGTTTAGAATTACTTTTCTTCACTTAACAAACACTTCCGAAATACTTTAATCAGTGAATTTTTAGCTATCACCATTTAAAATTGATTTAAACGGGTTGATGAATAAAGATGCAATAGTCAGTGAGAGTGTTATTGTCCTAGAATTGATTATGGCCTTTTTTTTGTTCCAGTTTGATGAGGAGGAATTCCAAAAGTACTTAGCACGTGAAGAGCGAAAACTTAAGAAGGGATTTATATCGTCAAGATATACGTCGTGGGAAGATCCAGTAAGAACTTCGTACAGCAAGTACCTCTCTCCAATACCTTGGAGAAGCAGCAGCAGCAGTTATGAGTCCAGTCGTTGGCTACGAAGTGGTGAAAAAGAAGTTAGAAGAAAACCCTCTTCTGAAATCGATTCTAAAAATTCTGAAACGCGGAACAAGGATTTCAGAAAATCTCTCCTAAACGTGAGTCTTCCTGAAGCAGATAATATAGTCTCGAAGCAAAGGACTTTAAGGCTAAGCCGATCTTCATACACTTCTGAAGATGGCGAAACTGGGTATGACAGTCACTCTTCATGTACAGATGCAGATAAATCTAGCGGTGAAGCGGAAAGCATCGTCACCGATTCGCTAGACAGGTCATATCTTGAATTGGTGAGTCCATCTTACAGGGATTCACGAATAAGTACCCCCTTCGAATCCGATGACTGCCCTCTCCCTGAGGCGTTTCGGCCCGAAAGTACTTCTGATTTCGATTCCTCACTGGCTCTGGATGCTTTCCATCAGGATGAATACCTCACCCATATCGACAATATCCGGACAAATGAGGAGGAAAGAATTCTGGAACATCTTTGTTTCGGTTTCATCTCTCCAAACGAGAGTTCTTCTCAAAGAGATTCCGGGTTTTCGGAGTTATATCCTAACTTTGATTCACCTGACGACAATTACCTGATTGATCAGAACACAGAACAGGAACTGCCGGCTTCCAAATCTGGTTCCGAATTCGATTCTGCAATCCCGTATCAGGAAGCCGATTGCGTTAAGACAGGTAAAGGAAAGATCAAGAATCATGCCGATGCATCGAAGTTCATCGGAAGTTGCAGAAATATCGATTTTTTGCTATCCGATGCTGACTTAGACTCCGGTGCTTTCGAGACATTCGAAGACTTTGAACGCAGGATCGAACGACAGAAATCAAACATTAGAACGAGGCAGATTGAGCCTGCTGTTAACAGAAGGGAGTTAGATCTAGATCTAAATCGATTCATTGGCTCCTGTCACGATATAGACGAAATGCTGGGCTTGCCAACTCCGCTTAGTCCAGATGAACATCCCGCAGAATCTTTCGAAGAACATCTATCGCTTGATGCTAGTAATGCCAGAGTATATGTTCCTGCTACTAGTGAGTCTGAAATACCATTCAGAAGTTGGATGCCCGTAGGATGCCATAGCGTCGAACAGGGGAAAACCGACTCCATCTTGAAGTGGGCTGAGTCTTCGACTGCCCCATTTGAGGTAAATTTCTCAATACTATCTTTTGAAATGCTTCAGTTTTCATATTTTACTCGGATAATAATAATATAGAAAATATTGGAAGATACATCTTTTTTTTTTTTTTTTTTTTCAATAAGGGGTCTATTTATAGCTTATTTTTTAGATCCCAAACCGGACGCAAAGCTTTCACTTTCATTCACATTCATTTTTAAAAGAATTTCTTTAAATGCTTAAAATCCTTTTTATTACATTATTTTTACCTTTATACTGTAATACTGGTTTAGGTCGATGCAACCATCATCTTTATAACACAAGTAGTAGAGTACTAAATTGCACAAATGAACTAGCAGTTTTGTAGTATTAGCAGTTTTGTAGTCTGTGTTTGCCCCACGAGGCCTATTGCCATGAGGATTTTGATGGCCACTTTCCCACTTGATGGATGCGCCAGGGATTTATTCGATACGAAACTGTACCAGGAATTTAAATTTGCCAAGAGCTACTTCATGCCAAACGAGTACTCGAGAGATCCTTTCCAAAACTTACGTAACCACGCTAATAATATTGCTTAAAATTTTTGCGATAGATTCTTCACCGATGAAACAACCACTCAATTGACGAACTTAAAAATTACTATGAAATTTTCAGGGTATTTTTGAATAGGGATGAAACTTACGTAACGACAAGCTATTATGTGGTGAATATGGATAATAATTGTATGACTAAAGCTTCATTCTTCACTGCCCAGATTTAGGTAACTTTTTCTTACACCTTATTTTTAACTTCTGATTCAGTCTAAACTACATTTTTCGTGTTGGCAGATTCGTGCAGAAAGTGAAATGGTGTTTTGTCAAAATAAATAAATAAATAAATGATTAAAAAAAATTAATTAAAAAATTAAAAGAACAGAAATAGTCTGCTGACATGCCTTTATTTATTTATTTATTTTTTGCACTTCAGATTCAGATCAGAGAAGGTTATTTGCCAACAGTGTCGTATCTGCGATTTTTCCGAACAGAGGGAAAAACTGGAAATTGCCCGTTCCCGCCTAAATTCAAGTTTTTATATCAAATATGAATGAAAAAAAAAAATGGAGAAATAAAGTGCAATGTCCTCCTCCCCCCCCTCCTCCAGAAGTAGCCGCCCTGGAAAAGAGCCACGGATTGTTCCCTTCAAGATCCGGCATTGTTCGCTACGAAAAAAAAATTGTCACGTAAAATGCAAAATTCTTCTCCATTAACACTTTTCTTTAAATTTTTGTCATTATTTAAATCTCGGTAGTTTTTTTTTTATTGTATAAATTTATTTCTTCGCTATAGGGACTCGATTAATGAGGTCATTGCACAGATTCAGTTTAGCTCCCTTCGCTTATGCTTTTCAACAACTCATTTCAATTTTGACACTTTGCGAATCCGTTCCTCTTGTTTGCTTTTCATTACCTCCTTCCCGAAATAAAAATCGTCCGTGCTTCTGCGTGTGGTATTTTTTGTCGTGTTATCTATAAAACGGGCTTAACGCCAAGGTTAACGCTCCGGTGTCGAGCCATGTTCCCGCGCACACTTACGACACACCGGAAGTTATCAACCTGTCCCCGCTAAAAATATGGCATAAGCATAGTCTGCATGGTTCTCATTTGAGGAATAAAGCAGATGCAATGAACCTTTGCAGACGATTTTTTGTTTCATCGGATAAGTCCATTTAAAGAGAAAGAGAAAAAAAAATCATATTTGAGAAATAGTTGTAGACTGCGGATGCGGAGGGTTGCTTGGGGTGGGCTTCTAACAGCTTTGAAAGTCGGTAGATGGCGACATCAACAACTACCGTAGAGTGGAAGAAATTCATACAATGAAAGCGTTTCAAGGCAGTTGATCTAATTTTTTTTAAATTACTTTTTAACTCTTGACCATGGAATTTTTGTTTTATGTTTGAAAAAAGTATTGTGTTTGTTATTTTTTAAGACGCCTATAACCTTCAATTCTTACTGGGCATTGCTCTTTACTGTTTTTTTCACCAATGTTCGTCCAAAATCCCCTTATAAATGCTGCTTAAAGTTGGAAAGATGTTTTAGCTAACACGTTACTCGTTAAAATAACATTTTTTTTTTTTTTGACTTTAGAGACATTTTTTTTTATTTTAAACTTCGATTCCCTTTTTCTACAAGCATTTTTAAGCAAAAGAACATAAATTTTAAATTGGAAATGCATTTCCGCATGAGCTAAGCTAACGAGTGGGGAGCAGTATAGCCTATAAGGGCTCTTGCGCAATTAAACACAATGAAACCAAACAAAAATAAGCTAACGAGAGTGAGGGAGAAAAAAAGAAAAAAATCAATGAAAAGAAAATAGCTAAAACAATAATTAATTGCCATATTTTGCCTTGAGTGTGAACAAACAAAATTCTTGCTTTTGCTTTTATGTTTTCCCTGCAACGAGAGTTTTAGAAATTTCGGACCCTTTAGCTTTTTTTTTTGTTTCGATTGATTAATTTTTTGCTCTGCCGTTCCAGCAGAGTATAATCAAATGTTGTCTAATCGGGACTTTTAGATTTGGAGTTAACGTAATTTTAGGAAGGTTGATTCTGATGTAACTTTTAAGAAACTGGTGTCATTATTCTAATGGGGACTTTTAGAGAATATTGAACGCGTTCAAAAGATAATTTTTTGAAGCTATTATTACAATTTTGATAAGGAAGAGAGATCCTTGAATTCATTTTAAAAGTTTTCTCAACATGAAAGGGGATTTTTAGTTTTAGAAAGGGGGGAAGAGTTTTAGAAACTGACGTTTTTATCCTGATGAAGAATTTAGGGAATGTTTTTCTTTTCTATGGAGAGTTTTAAAGACCGTTGTCCTCTTTTTTATGGGAACTTTTAGATACTGTCATACTCACTCACGTAAGAATTTTGTGGAGACTAATGTTGAATTTGTGCTGAGGATTCTTGGACACTGTTGTCCTAATTCTGTTTAGGGTTTAAGAGGTGCTTTGATGCGATGTTGAGACTGTTGCCTTCGGTCCAATGACATTTTTAGCGTTCTGCTTACTTTTTTAGAAGAAAAAGACATTCATCATGGTTTACCTACTCTCAATTCCTTTCTCAGTTGGCGAGATAGCTCACGAAGCGCCAGTAACAATCTAACGGTAATTTTTTGGGGAAGTGTTAACTTTGTTTACGATTTTTCCTTATTCAAACTAAAATTTTTAGGGACTAATGTTAAAATTTTTAGTGCTGATTTTCAGGAACTGCTGCCCTCCTCCCCCTCTTTTTTTTAAAATTTATTTAAACCATGATGTAGAACATGTGTCTCTTGATATAACTTTTATTTCCGAAGTAAATCGGGCAAAGTCGGGAGATGCAGATAGTATTTAAATATAATTTAGTTTTTATACGTGCTCTGGCCTGCGAATTCATCTTTGTATAGGTTGCGGCTATCGGGGGAGAAAACGTTGCTCACCACTGGACGGAATAACGGACTTGATAATGGAAAGTTTTTTTTTCTTCTTTTTTCAGTTCAATCCCAGCAGCTCTAACGTCCCATATCCAAAACACACACAGCTTCAAAAACGATTCAAATTACGCAAATGAAACAACTGTTAAGTGCTCTCACCAGGATGCTGTGATTCGGCTGTTTGTTGACATAAAGCGACTGCGTTTCTTCGAGAAATCTCGCGTTTCGTGGGCCTATTCCGGTCGCGCTGCGATGATGCTCGTCGAATGTTTATCTTCCGTCGTGTTCGGCGGGGTGCGAAATGAGACGCCATCCTCAGCAGACGAGAGTGTTTTAATGAGCCGTGATGGATCCCTTCCTCTTTCTGGAACACTACCAGAAGAGGCACACAGCCGAGGTCCATTGACCATCGATGACCGCTTGGCCGGAAAATGGTTTCGTTGCTGAAAACATTCGAATAAAATGGAAGTGAGTTTGGAGTCGATGATTTTTCGGCGGAAAATGGAAACATAATGTAACATTTGTGAACTGTGAAAACGTTAGTTATGGTTGGAAATCCTGCTATTGTATGACGGTGACTCCAATGGCCGATTAACTCCTTGCGCAGAACGATTGTTTTTCAGATTGGGGGAGACGGTAGCTTATTGATTGCACAGAAATAAATTTATTTTTAAGATTACTCGACTAAACAAACGAAGTATTGATCTACATAATGTCACCCAGCAAATGATCTTAATCAATCCAGTTGCTGCAATTGACTGAGAAGTTTGCAAGACTTTCCTTTTCCCCTTTTGCATTTTTGTCATTCATTGTTCTGAACTTTTCTCTATTGCACAAGTTTTCTTGTTAAAAGTTATACGCACGGAGCTTTAAATCGCTTATTTCTTCTTCTCTTCCAATTTTAATTGAAATTTCATAAACATTTAGATCAACTGCAATGTTTGAGCACTATGGTCAAGAAGTCACACAATGATTTTATTTACTACTTTTTAATGCAAATCAAGGAAACATAAAGAGCCTTTAGATTTGACAAATTTTTTAAAAAATATTTAATGGCTCTTCAAGTGGGGTGAAATTATTCCCATTTTCAAAATTACTCATAAGGGCATTAGTGGTGATCATTTTTCTTAATTCCTAGTACTTTCCAAAGTAATTTGATTGTTTGGAGAGTGTGTGTTTTTACCAAGTTTACACAGACAAGCACATTTTTTTTTGTCAGAAAAAAACTTGTTTTACCCTACTCTTTTAAACTAGAGTTTATAAGTATTTTGGTGCTGTTCAAATGTGTTGTTATTTTTTTTTCTCTCCCTTTCTTTCTTTTTTTTTGAGATGACATTAAATAATAAGGCAATTAAATGATTTATTTACTGTGTCTTTACTGTACTCATTAATTTGATTAATGTTTACGCAAACAAAAACTCATTATTAAGTTTGATTGTTAAAGACTGTTAATTGCGCAAATGCATTATAATTTCTATTTAAAAAAAGTGTGGTCAGATAATATAAATGAATAAAACGTTTCTTCGCTTTATTTTCAAACTAATGGTATATATTCGAGTCTTTTTTAGAAAATTAATTTTAATGCTCTTTTGTTTCATATTTAAATCTTTTAGTTGATATATCAATTATATTATATTCGGATGATTGATCAAGGGAGGATTTAAAAGTGAGACCTTGGAGGTGGGGGGGGGGGGGAATCAATGCTTTCAAGATCAAAGTTGTTCTGTGGAATCCACACTAAAAAGGGTGCTAAAATTCATCTCGTTTTCCTTCCAATTTCACCATTCTTATCCTAAAATCCTAAATACTATTTTTATGCATCAGCATTCGTAGTAATCTGAAATTGACAAAATGAAAAAAAAAAAAAAAGAAAAAAAAAAAAAAAAACTCAATACTCAACAAAAAATATGCTTATCTTCGGATTTTTTGCGAAAGCAACAAAAAGCAGTAACTTACCGCTGCTCAGCCAGGGCTAAGTGTGCTACTTGTTATACACTGAAAGGTCGGTTATGCCATCCAGGCATAATCGGCCTGGCGGCGTATTACATGCAAGTATTATAATTGCAACAGAAATTATAAAAATAAATAAATGAATGAATAAATAAATAAGTAAGCAAATTTTATACCTTAAGGGCGACTGCAGACAATTCCTTGATTTTAATAAATTCTGATGAAGCATATCGTCTAGAAAGCAATTTCCACGAAAAGTGTGGCAACCATGCATCGCAGTGAAACCACATGGAACTTGGCAGAAGACAGCAGTTTTTCTTAACTCTTTTAAGTATTAGTCTTTGCTCTCTCGAGTAATCCTTGCTCTAATATTAGAATAAGCAGCGTATATTCTTTTAATTTGTTCCTTCAAAAAATTACTTATATCTTGCACAGATTCTCGTTGCTACGTGAAGCATTTGAACAGGACTGACAGTCATGCGCGAAATAACATCAGAGACGCAAAAATGGTGGTCGTTATCTCTGAAAGGCCCTCATCTGCAGTAATGGATTTTTACACTCCAAAAAAAGAATCAAAATTGAATCAGGAAGATAGAGATCGACAAAACAACGACTTGTTTCATGGATAACGGAGACAAAAATCGCTCTTATTTTTCGGAATCCCAGCCACTGGTTAACTCCTTTTCTTTGTCAGCGGAGCGAAAAATTACATTTAATGGAGTGGCAACAGTAAACTGCATAACAGCGAATTGATCCTACTACCATTTTTAAGTCTCATGAGTTGTGTGTTCGTATGACAAATAACCATTTTACCAAAGTGTTCGTATACTTTGGAAAAAGCTTAGGAATTGAGCGACATTTAAGCATTAAGTTATTTTGTCTTGAAAATGTTTTGTCTTACAAATTGTTCGTTGATGTACATACAATCAATTATTCCTATAGCAGTTTATAAATAAATTACATTACTCTCGCAATATTTGCTGTCAAAGCATAAATTTATAGCCACTCAATCTTCTACCAGTTTTCTACTTATGGTTCAATGAATATTAAATATTTCGATTAAATTTGTTAAAGTCAAGTAAAAACGAAGACCTGAAGAATTACAGTTAGTTTCTAAACTCCTTATTGGCAGGCAGAGTTGTACGTTATAGCTAACTCCCGATGGCCACAACCATACATTTATGACCCAATTTCCTTTAAAGCGGGAAAAAAAAGCATCAACATGTAACATAACTTTTTTTAAAAGTCAATTCCTACTTAGTTCAGCGTAGAAAAACTACATGTGGTCTATTAAGCGGCATTTTCAATTGTCGTCAGAGAACTTCACGTTCTCTGTATGCTTCCATCATTTCTTGTTTTTTTAAAGTACGTTGACAGTTTTTTTTATCTGTATACTGATTTCCATATTTATAGTGGTTTGAAAATTGGAGATACAGTTTAACAAAAGCATTGTTCAACAATGATGTTGACCAATAATGCATTTCCAATTGAAGGTTCACGGGCCTTTTAGTGTCAAATTAGTTTTAAAAAATTATAGTTCATATCTTGGATCATTGGAGATTTTTTTAATCTGATACAGAAAAAACAGGGGTCTTTTAATAAATTTGACTTTATTTTTGAAAGCATATTTTCGTCCTCGTATAGAGGTTTTATGAAAATTTTTTGATTAAAATTACAATAAACTAATAGTTGAAAGATAAATAATTAATTTGTTTATAGAATATTGCATTGTCATCGAGTCTAAGATCGCTTTCCAATTTTCAAAAGATTCCTATCATAGGAAGCGGGTGAAAATTCCTTTGCAAGATTTAAAAAAGATATATAAATATTTATGTCAATAAAAATATAGAAATTGTGAGCTAATAGTAGGAATTAAAACTCGGTTGGTTTTTTGGTATGTGAGGGTTGAAGGAGGAATTCGATTCGAACCAGCCTTGGCTCATCGGAAGGGGCACTGAATATGAATGCGTGCGATTTCTATCTTATGGTCACATCAAAGATATACCGTGCGAGTAAAAGCCTACAGACTTCAAAAGCCTCCAGAAATCTATTTCTGACATATTTGCAAAAAGAGAAACACCTGCTCCAGTAATTGATTACTTTGCGACAAGGTTGTTCCGCTACTGTATCGCCTCACTTTGAAAACATTCTGCATTAATTTCCTTTTCGACGTTATTTTTAACTATAGGGTCATTCCATAAAAAATCAACAAATTTTCAGAAATTTCCGTGCCGCACCATTTTTGATTTTGATCATACTTGGTAGGAAATATGCACCAATATTCTGCACCTCCAAACTGTTTTATTTTTTTCTCGAAAAAATTTTATTCTCGAGATATAGCCATTTTTTTGTTCCGCCGATGAGTAAAATTCGGTATTTTTGATCTTTTTTCTAACAGCTCTCGTAAATTTACTTAAAGTGGTAGAAAGATCAAACATGGCTTATTTTGAAGCTAAAAGAATGAACTTTTATTTGTGCATAAAAAGAAACGGTTCGAGTTAAGAATAAATATAAATTTTCCCGTGTCAATTCGCGGCTCAAAAAGTGCCGTTTTCGTCATTTCAAGCATGAAAAAATATATGAAGGACTGACAGTGGAGTTCTAATTTTTTTTCTCTTGCACCCAGTTATAGATACTAGAAGCACAGAAAAAAATTAGATGATACCAGTAGTCTTTCATTGTGAAAAAATTGCTTAAACTTGAGAAAAAATGAAAATTGGCCTTTTTCACTCCCCAAAAACGGCCTGTGGAACAGGTAGTAAAAATTTACAAATGCATGGAGTAAAAAGGTGTTACATTGCCCTTTAAAATGAAACAAAAACTGTCTTGTTATTCCAAGGCATTAAAGAGATATAAGCTTTCAAACTTTGAAAAAAAATGAAAAATATCCTTTTTCACTCCCCAAAAACGGCCTGTGGAACAGGTAGTAAGAATTTGAAAATGTATGGAGCAAGAAGGCATTACATTGAACTTTAAAAGGAAACAAAAACTGTCTTGTTATTCGAAGGCATTAAAGAGATATAAGCCTTCTAAGTTAGATGATTATTATGAAAAAATACATTAAACTTGAGAAAAAATGAAAAATGGCCCTTTTCACTCCCCAAAAATAGCCTGTGGAACACTTAGTAAAAATTTGCAAATGCATGGAGGAGGAAGGTGCTACATTGCCCTTTAAATCGAAACAAAAACTGTCTTGTTATTCTCAGGCATCAAAGAGATAAGGCCCTCTGAAAATTGAAAATAATTGCTTTAACTTATGCTAAAAAATCTTGCATGAATTTTCAATTTTCAGAGGGCCTTATCTCTTTGATGCCTGGGAATAACAAGACAGTTTTTGTTTCGATTTAAAGGGCAATGTAGCACCTTCCTCCTCCATGCATTTGCAAATTTTTACTAAGTGTTCCACAGGCTATTTTTGGGGAGTGAAAAGGGCCATTTTTCATTTTTTCTCAAGTTTAATGTATTTTTTCATAATAATCATCTAACTTAGAAGGCTTATATCTCTTTAATGCCTTCGAATAACAAGACAGTTTTTGTTTCCTTTTAAAGTTCAATGTAATGCCTTCTTGCTCCATACATTTTCAAATTCTTACTACCTGTTCCACAGGCCGTTTTTGGGGAGTGAAAAAGGATATTTTTCATTTTTTTTTCAAAGTTTGAAAGCTTATATCTCTTTAATGCCTTGGAATAACAAGACAGTTTTTGTTTCATTTTAAAGGGCAATGTAACACCTTTTTACTCCATGCATTTGTAAATTTTTACTACCTGTTCCACAGGCCGTTTTTGGGGAGTGAAAAAGGCCAATTTTCATTTTTTCTCAAGTTTAAGCAATTTTTTCATAATGAAAGACTACTGGTATCATCTAATTTTTTTCTGTGCTTCTAGTATCTATAACTGGGTGCAAGAGAAAAAAAATTAGAACTCCACTGTCAGTCCTTCATATATTTTTTCATGCTTGAAATGACGCAAACGGCACTTTTTGAACCGCGAATTGTCGCGGGAAAATTTATATTTAGGCTTAACCCAAACCTTTTCTTTTTATGCACAAATGAAAGTTCATTCTTTTAGCTTCAAAATAAGCCATGTTTAATCTTTCTACCACTTTAAGTAAATTTACCAGAGCTGTTAGAAAAAAGATCAAAAATGCCGAATTTTACTCATCGGCGGAACAAAAAAATGGCTATATCTCGAGAATAAAATTTTTTCGAGAAAAAAATAAAACAGTTTGGAGGTGCAGAATATTGGTGCATATTTCCTATCAAGTATGATCAAAATCAAAAATAGTGCGGCACGGCCCATTTGTTGATTTTATATGGAATGACCCTATAGTAATAATAATAATGAAAAAAATCGCTGCACTATCTGCAACAGTTCTTGTGATATTTCATTTTAAAATTGTAGTTCAATTAAAAGTCACCCGGTACTGTTTCAAGGGCTAAATTGTATTCCCATATTTACTGGACATTTACACGATTAGAACGTAACTTTTAATGCGGGTTATTTTATTTCTGCTCCTTTATTATTGTAGCACCAATAGCACGATACAACAATATCTTATAGTTTTCTCCTTAAATATTTCTCATTAATAAAATACTTAAAATAGAGATTGTAATGAGTGTTGAACATTGAAACTTGGCTCTTTTTAATACGCTTTTATTAGTTTCACATGTGAGTTTGTATGTATGTATGTATGTAACTCTGAATAAAAGATGAAATTCACGTTCTTTACAAATATAAAAGTAATATCTTTTATACTATTATTAATACTAAATTCTAAACTGTATTATTACATGTTGATGTATTATAAGGGTTTCAGTTGTTTGTATGCAACTCTGAATATAGTTTAAAAACGTATTTTTTACTTTTTTTAAAACTATAATTTAAATTATCCTGTTCCGTCCCCATTTTCTACTTTAGCACCTCCACTGAGTTTCAAAATCCGGTGCCACTGTCTTTCCCAATTAACTTTTTTGTTATGATTTCAAAGAGTTGTGTTTCTTAAATTGTAAGTCGTAGTCTTAAGTGGGTCGTAACACTTAACGTAATCATTCGCTTAGGTTTTTTTTTTTGGTAGAAGTTAAGCAAATGATTTTGATTAAAAAAAGTACTCTCAAAATTAAATTTTTACGAAACTGGAAACGTTTCATTTTCTTCTATAAAAGTTTAATTTTTAGCCTACTTTCCCGTTAAAAATAAAAGAAAGACGAAAAAAGTATTAAAAGTAGCTTAATGCATCTAAAAATATCGCCAAGTCCAAAAAATATCGCCAAGTAAAAAAAAAAAAACCAAGTCCGAAAAATATCGCCAAGTTAAAAAATAAAAAGGTAAAATGAATATCGAAAAATTAAAAATTTGAAAGTAGGGTATTGAGATGGGGAATTTGTGCGTCGGTCGGTCGGTCGGTCTGTCGGTCGGTCTGTCTGTCCCCCCTAATAACTTTTGAATGAACATTCCGATTTGGACAAAATTTTTTTGTTGGAAAGATCTCGGCGAGTACAGCTCATTCCCATATTTGATTTTTTGATTTGAACAATTTTTGGTTCAACTGTGAGCCGTTCAAAAAACCGGTCCGCGATACTAACTTTTTAATGAACAGTGCCGATTTGAACAAACTTTTTTTTGTTGGAAAGAATCTTTTCAAGGGTACTTCATTCCGTATTTACATTTCCAATTTGAACAATTTTTCGTTCAACATTGAACCGCTCAATCAAGCTGTCACCCCTAATAACTTTGAATGAACAGTCCGATTTAAACAAACTTTTTTTTGTTTGAAGCATCTCGGCAAGGATACTTTATTACCGTATTCAAATTTTCAATTTGAACACTTTTGGTTCAACATTGAACCTTTTAAGCAACCTTTCTCCACCTAACAACTTTTGAGTGAACCGTCCGAATGGAATAATTTTTTTTTGTTCGAAAGATCTCAGCGAGTGCTAACTCATTCCCATATTTGATTTTTCGATTGGACAATTTTTGGTTCAACTTTGAACCGTTCAAACAAACCGGTCCCGCGATGCTAACTTTTGAGTTTACAATCCGATTTGAACAAACTTTTTTTTGTTCGAAAGATCTTTTCAAGGATACTTCATTCCCGTATCTACCATTTTCGATTTTTCCACAAGGCTCTTACTGAATATTTTGCTTTATTTTACAAGGGTCCGTAGTATTTTGTCTAACCCCTGCACGTGTCACGCTGATAGTTTAAGGATAAAAACTTCGGTTTCCAGTTTTGATATTGAACTTGACTTCAAACAGCTTACGAAAGTGCTTGCTCCGTGAAAAGGAAAAAAGATAATTCGTGGTATTTGCTGGCGCATCTTGACAAAATCTTGTTTTCCGTCAGAAGGTGAACTTAGTAAGAGTTTATCAAGATGGTACTGAAAGTGCGGGCGGGTGACCTGAATCTTTCAAGCACCACGCCCTTCGTATAGTTCGATGTCGGACTTACCTTGTGAAAGATAAAGTAAAACGAAGGGAAGTTTTTATCACGTAGACTCATGCAACTTAAAATATTGCGGTAGAGACAAAATCTGACGTTGAACTGCATGTATGGTTGAAATAAATTGCTTCTCACCATTCTCTTTATTTTAAAGTCAACATTTCAATCTTATTATTATGTGTTCAGTTGCTGCTATTTCGAGCATTGTTTTGCTTTTGATGTAAAAGCTATTCTCGTTAGTCTTAACATAAATTTTCTTTATCTACATCAATTTAATTTCAATAATACTACTACAGACAACGCCGTACTAGAGCTGTTAGCATGCTAACATTAAAACAAGTTTATAATGATTTTGTCGGCCACTCGGTCTAGTGGTTAGAGGAGTCTGACCCAGATAGCGTGGTCCCGGGTTCGAATCCCGGCTCGGGCATGGACGTACTTTAATTCTCTCCTGTCCTTGTCCCTTCCCTGTATGAATGTGTGTATGAATGGATGCCTGCCCTATAAACGGGTCTTATGGCATGTGTGTTGAGCTAAAATCGGACTTCCACCTAAAATGGTGCTCATAAAAACGGAAGGCGTACCAATTCTGCCTTAAAATCAAGTAGATTCATCTACTCGAGCTCGGGCACCCGAGTGGCATAAGTAACAACAATAACAAATAATGATTTTAAAAAAAGAAACAAATGAGCAAAACCTTTGGTACGAGATAGAACTTTAAAAGAAACAAATTTCACTATACAATGTGAGTGAGAACCAACCAATGTGAGAACCAAACATTGCACCAAGAGGATGCTCCTGAAGAGAATGGAACACAGAAAAAACGAATAATAAAAGGCAGATAGATTTTACACAATTGATTTTTTTTAGCAAATATTTGAATGAGCGGTCACCAGCGGAACTACAAATATTAAATAGGTATTCTATTTGTTAGAGCTAACGCAATACCGTCAATTAAATAGCAAATAAATCAATTAAATCCTATAATAAGATATGAACGTCTAGGGGCAATTCCATTTTGAAATAAGGCGAAAGACATCAAAATGAAAAAGAAAGAAATGAGGTGGCTGGTTTAGACATAAAACCTAACAATGTACCCGTCATGTATTTGCCGAATAGGGGTTTCCTGTTCTCCTCTCCAGTGCGCAAATGCCGGGCCAACATCTTTATACGTCCTACTCCAGAACAGGCAGCCTTTGATCAACATGCATTGCACGATAGTAACACTCGAACTATATTTCGTCCGGTGCAGTATGACCTTCAAGGTTCTGAGCTGCCAAATAAATAGAAAAAAGAACAGCAGATAATCATTAAATTTAGCAACATAGCTCTCATTTGTTTTTAAAATACTTCTGATTTTCATTTATTTCAAGGTAGAAATTTAACCAAATTATTCCGTCCACAAGAACCATATACGATTTTTTTTTAAAAAATGGTCAAATGAAGCTTGTTTTTGAGCAAAGAATTCAATCGGAAGACATGACAACGCAGATTCGGAGCCAAGCAAGTGTCCAATTGAATGTTTCATGAGATGCTACCGGTTAAGCGAGTGAACCACGTTTCGGACACGGCGGCTCCTTCCTGATTTACGGCCGAATCTTTAAAAGCTTCAATGGCAGACCGTCTACCAGGAAGTTTTGTGATCCGAGAGACAAACGATTTTGTTGATGAGCGATCCTAATTGGGATGGCCGGCGAATAAAGATCGCGTCCTGGAAGTCGAAATTTTCATTTTATGGGCCGTTGGTCCAAGGCCGGATCACGAAGATTGGAGGAGTGGCGAGTTTTATGACGAGGTCAGCGCATTTAAATATTCCGAATCAGTTCAATAAGACGTGAACGATGCTGCATAAACGACCAAGACTTTTTTCGAAACTACATGGAGGAATCCGATTGTTGTGTAACGCTTGCACAATATAATGCAAGATTTTTTTTTTTTTAAATGCTACCAAGGAATTTTTTTTTTATTTAAACTGGGAATTGATAATCAGTAACATAATTCAGGTTTAATCCCCCCCCCCCAAATGGAACAGAAAGCGATGTCGAGAAAAGAATATCCTTCTAGAATAGTCACAGAAATTTCTAACGAGAGTTATCTGTCATTGAGTAAGGAAATAATAAATCCGTGTTAGCATATTTAGCTTTATCCAGTCTGCATAACACTAATGTTCTCGAGTAATCGCAACATGAGATGCAGTAAAAACAGAGCTAATGTGTTTTTCTTGGTGTCTTTCGTTCTTCTCGTTCATTTCTTCATGCCTTGGCGTCTTTTTCTGGTTTCAACCTAATAGCATTCATTTCTGTTTTGGTAGTTTTCTCTTTATTTGAATGCTGAACTTGCAAATTTCAAACTGAACTTAAAAAGTAGTTACTTTCCTTATTATGGCATGTTTTACTTGATGCATTTTTCAAAATAGGTTAGTGTTATATATTTCAATATAAAATGCAGTTGGTGTGTATCTGCAAACTTTCGAAACCTTAATTACAGTTGTCTATGTGACAGTAAAAATTCAGATATTTTAAACAAAATGCTTTTGATAGATAGTTTATAGCCTAAAAGCTATGATTTTTATACATAAATAAATGATTTTGTAAAAAGAATAAAAATAAATAACCTTATTTTTGGGTTGTAATCGTAGTGTAGTATTTGAGAAGAGTGCTAATTTTTCTTTGTAATATAGCTATGAAATGATCTTAATAATGGAATTATGAAATCTTAGTAGTGAAAATAAAATATTTCTCTTGCAATTAAATTCCTTTTTTTTTTCTTCCAAGCTTAGAGAAGATATCGAGGCATCATTCATCTCCTTTGAGTCCCTTGCAACTATCGAAACAAGTATTGTCCAAAACTTTGATTTTTTCTCCCACATTAAAAATGTGCCACTAATAAAATCAGAACTGAAGCGGAAAGAAAAATTTTTCTGTTTAGAGCTCGATTGTAGATCTGTGTCTGTGTTACGATAAATTTCCAAACGCTGACAAAACGCGCATTTTTTTCTTTTTTTTTCTTAACGTACCTCACGCTATGCCCCCAACAATCAATCAACTATTTTCATTTTAACTATTGCCCGCATAACTTATGCGCGCATTTTTTTCTTTCTTTTTTTTTTTAACGTACCTCACGCTATGCCCCCAACAATCATCAACTATTTTCATTTGATAATATAGTAAACATGTAAATATTTATCATGTTTACTATATTATCTTAGCAATGTAAGTTTATTTACCTCTTCGATTAAGTTTAGGTTTGAATTGCATAAAAAGACAATAGTGTGTAAAATTATTGCTGAAATATGGGGCCGTCTTCAAACTCTGGACTCGGGCAAAAATGTTTTATCCCCCTCCCCCTTGTACGAGACTGATACGGAAGTTGGGGAATATATTTTGCACCCGCACTATTACATTACATCAGTATAATGAAACGTATTTTTACCTAAATGTAAATTAATGACACACACAATTACTACATTACAGTTCAATACTTATAATCCTTTATTACACATAGCATATTTTTAAAACTGCTTTCATAATAATAATGGAAAACACAAAATAACATTAATTATGTTTTGTTAATGAATAAAACTCTGAAGGGCAACTAGCGTATTTTCTTAGAATATTAAGAGGTTGGAATAGAATGCGGAAGTAAATATTGTATACGGGTGATTCTACAAAAATGGGCAAATTTGTGTTCCATACTGATTGCTCTTTTTGTTTTTAATTTAATAAAAAACTATTTTGGGAATATTTTTATGAGTCTTTTGTTCTATAATTTCCGTTATCAACAATGTCAATATTTAATTATTATTCATTTAAAAAAATGGATATTAGATTGAAATGTCATCCACATGCCCTGTCCCATAGGTGCCATTTTCACAATCAATGGAATATAGATTTTAAAAAAATAATTAGGGTGAGTTCTGGTAAGTGCGTACCCTTTTTTGCAAAGTTCATGTTCTCAAGGATGCTGCTCTGTTGAAAAATCTTGTACACTCACAATTTTTTTTTAGTTTTCTTTCCAGGTCCTTTACTAAGATTTTCAAGCATATAATATGTCAAATAAACCATAAGGATAAGTTTTGTGACCTGGTTTATGACACCTATTCTAAGGTACGCACTTTCCCTACCTAGCGGGGTAAGTGCGTCCACCTTAAATTATGTGAATATGAGCAGGAAAAAACTTCTGGCACATATTAAATATGTTAGGTAATTGCCTTGGGATAATTCTTAATACTAGAGATCAGCACTTGCTTGCATGGATGAAACGCAATCAGTGATATCTCACGTGTCTTGAGAACAACTGTGATTTGAAGATTGAGAGAGTTGTGTCTGTGATTCTTCCTTTGTCCTTTTAATAAGACCAAGTGAGCAAATGTAAGTTGTTTTTATTTAGTAATAATCACTTCTAGTCCACATAGTTTATTTTGGTTTAATACATTAATCAGTCTATGTTTAAGCCAGGGTTCGCACTTACCCCTTCTTACATGTAAGATGAAACATGTGCATCTAATAGCGTTGTTGTAAGGGCGTACCCCTGTGATTTTCTTTAATTCTATTTGTATGGTAGATCGTTAGGTGACCTAAGTGAACAATTCGTTTTTTTTTTCTTTTTTCTTTTCTTTTTTTTGAATAAATACGGTTTTAAATATTTTTCTTATTAGCATCAGCAGCAGTAAAAAACAAACACAAAATAAAGAGCAAAAAAAAAAAAAGAAAATTATTGATCATGATATGCTACTTGTACTTTTTTTTTCTTGTATATCGAAATAGTTTTTCACAAGGCGTTCTTAATTTTCCTTAATAAAATTTATTCATTACTCCACATTCGTTTTTTGAATCAGTTGGTTCCTTATTTAGTGTTTCACTTAATTTCATTGCTTCATTTGTCATTCTGGTTTAAATTAAGAAGAGCTTAATATAGCTATTTTCAAAGAAAAATTTACTAACTGATATCTAAAAGCCAATATATTTCAGAGGTAATGAATAAAATTGAAATATTATGCCGCATTCAATGTAAATATAAATACTTGATGGAAATGACGTCGAATTTATAATCGGCTTATAAAAGAGTTATAAACAAAATTAAAGGTGAATTACGAGAGCCGGATTTTCCACGTAATGGTTCACACTTGCCTCATCATAATGGTACGTACTAGCTCCGCATAATAGTACGCATATGCCTCATGATAGTGGTACGCACTTGCCCCATCATAATGGTACGCACTTACCCCCACCTTACTTTAAAGAAAGGGAAAGTGCGTACCGTCAGATAAACAAATTTTAGTTAGAGTATTTGATCAAAATACCCCATGTATGTTATTAGTAGCTATTACTCAAAAGAAACAACTTACATTTCTTGTTTTTAATTGCTTGGTATGACTACAAGAGAAACTGAAACAAAACCTTCTCAATCTTTACTTTAGAGTTTTTTTGAAGACATTGAAGTGATCTCTGATTGTGTTTCGTCTATTGAATCCAGGCCTGAATTCTACCTATTGAAATTATCATTAGACAGTTATCTAACATAGTCGATGTGTTGCAGAAGCCATTTCAGGACAGTGTTCATATAATTCCCAGCGGACGCACTTACCCCGTGGACGCACTTACCAGAACTCACCCTAATTTTTTTCTCAAGAGTTTTTTATTTATAAATATGAATGTGTGCAAGATGTAAATGACAAAAAAAGCAAAATAATATGAAAATAATATCTCTAAAAGTTAATCTAAACTTTGTCCCAGCGATTATCAGTCATCCACATGTCTAAAAAGTATAGATATTTTTCTCTGAAATGTTATATTTCAAAATCTGGCAACACATCTTAAAACAAAGCATGGAACTTTGTTATTCCTGGATGAGGATTAATTTTGCTGTTCTGCAATTACTTTTTGATAAAAAGCAAGCTAAACTCAACTTTCAAGGCAAGTGTTTTTTATCTTTGTCATTAACATGCCCCACAGAATGCATGTAAAATGTACATGTAAATAAATTTTGACAATGAATAATCCTAAGGCTTACATTTGTGAGTTCTAATTCGAAGTGAAGCCGAAAAATATTCAGATATGACTTTTTGAGAACACAATTACTTGTGTTTTGTCATTCACATGCCCTTTTTCTATTGTCATTCACATGCCCCAATATAAGGCACGTGGATGAATCAAAAGCCAAACTATGACAGTACAATGTTTAAAAATTATGTCTAACAGTTTACTGGTTAAAAAATTTCATTAATATACCTATTGTGTTTGTGTTATTCACATACTTACTGTGTTATATTCACATACCCATTGTGTCATCCACATGTCCTTTTTATCATTCACATATGCCTTCAAAAAATAAAAATGCAAAAATACAATAAAATACAAACATTTAAGCTCTGCTGATATTCTATTTTAATTATGTAACTTATCAAGTGCTTTGCTGATTTTTTTCAGATTTTTAATTTTAAATTAATTTTTTGAATTCTACATGTTAGAAATATTCCCGTATTTGTAGAATCACCCATACATAAAAATGTTGGATGTTCTAGACTATATAGATTTTACAAATGACAGAAAACGGGAATTATCTATTGGTAAAAAATGTCGGAGGATATGATGACACCAGCGGTATAACGGATTCTGCGGTATAAGGATGCCTGCTATAACGAAGTTCTTATTTGAAGTTTTTTTATTTGTCTCTGTGTTGTGTGTACCCTGTCACTTGTACCCAAGTGAAGTTTACAGGATGGAAAGCGTAGGATGTGATGAGCGGTGCAAACACTTCAGGTAGTTTGATTGCATGTGGGTTCACACAGTGAGAAGTGGATAAACGAACTTTTGCACCAGGAAAACGGCCAGGCCATCTAACGACGGACATCATTATCTTTTTAATTTGGTGTTTTATCAGAGAACTCGTACCATATGTGCTCAGGACTTTTCCACATAGAATGAGAAATATAAAATTTAGATTAAATTCACTTTATGAAATCAGGTCTAAAAAACTTCTTAATGAGATCCCTCAATTCAATCAGTACTGCATTAAGTTATGAACCTACCTCATATATGCGCATACAAAATAAACTTCCAAAAGAAAAGATATTCAGCTCTAAATGAAATACTTTCTTATTTTTACCACATTCAGCTTTCAACATGCCATTAAGCAAGGGTTCTCAACCTTTTCTTGCCCCGCTCCTCTTTTAAACACTAATAAGTGGTTGCATCCGCTTCCACTGTAGTCCGTGGAGTTAGTGCAAACATATTTCACTTCCGGATACCAGTCTGAAATTTTATGTGGGGCTTAAATTCACATAGGAGGACAAAAAAACGCCGGGAGACACTTGATCGGAGGTCATGGTCATTCCGTGATGACGTCATCAAAATGGCCGCTTTTACAGGTAAATACGTTCGTTTAACTGCTTAAAACTCCATCATAGATTGAAATATTGCAAAACTCAAATATATCATCTGAAAGCTTTTTAAAAGAGCTATTTAGAAAGGTTTAATTTTTCTTTCTGAGGTCAAGTTCTCCCCTGTAATGACGTCATTAAAAAAAAGGCCGCTTTTACAGGTAAATACGTTTGTTTAACTCCCCCTAAAACTCCATCATAGATTGAAATATTGCAAAACTCAAATGTATCATCTGAAAGATCTTTAAAAGAGCTATTTAAAAAGGTTTAATTTTTCTTTCTAAGGTCAAGGGCCCACCTGTGATGACGTCATCAAAATGGCCGCTTTTACAGGTAACTACGTTTGTTTAACTCCCCCTAAAACTCCATCATAGATTCAAATATTGCAAAACTCAAACATATCATCTGAAAGCTCTTTAAAAGAGCTATTTAGAAAAAAATAATTTTTCTTTTTGAAGTCAAGGGCCCAACTGTAATGACGTCATCAAAATGGCCGCTTTTAGCAGGTAAATACGTTCGTTTAACTGCTTAAAACTCCATCATAGATTCAAATATTGCAAAACTCAAATACATCATCTGAAAGTTCTTTAAAAGGGCTATTTAGAAAGATTTATTTTTTCTTTCTAAGATCAAGGGCCCACCTGTGATGACGTCATCAAAATGGCCGCTTTTACAGGTAAATACGTTTGTTTAACTTCCCCTAAAACTCCATCATAGATTCAAATGTTGCAAAACTCAAATATATCATCTGAAAGCTCTTAAAAAGAGGCTATTTATAAAGATTTAATTTTTTCTTTCTGAGGTCAAAGGTCCCACCTGTAATGACGTCATCAAAATGGCCTCAAATGACGTCATCACAGGTGGGCCCTTGACCTTAGAAAGAAAAATTAAATCTTTCTAGATAGCTCTTTTAAAGATCTTTCAGATGATATATTTGAGTTTTGCAATATTTGAATCTATGATGGAGTTTTAAGCAGTTAAACAAACGTATTTACCTGTAAAAGCGGCCATTTTGATGACGTCATTACAGGTGGGCCCTTGACCTCAGAAAGAAAAATTAAATATTTCTAAATAGCTCTTTTAAAGAGCTTTCAGATGATTTATTTGAGTTTTGCAATATTTTAATCTATGATGGAGTTTAAGCAATTAAACGAGCGTATTTACCTGTAAAAGCGGCCATCTTGATGACGTCATCACGGGAGTTCATGACCCCTGATCAAGTGTCTCCCGGCGGTTTTTTGTTCTTATATATGTACCTAAGCTCTGTACCAAATTTCACACTGGTATCCGGAAGTGAAATATTTCGGCTATTTTTGTCGCTAACTCCACAGACTATTAGCATATCTTGAGTCAGTACAAGAGTAAGTACAATCGGAATTTGAAACTAAAGCTACCTGGAATTGCTAAAGCTGGTTATTAAATGGATAAATTCCTATTCAAAATTAAGTATTATTAGCACGGAACTTGATTTAGAAAACAGTAATATTGCAACTTGGAAATACATGAGATCAAGACCGCAATGATGAGCCATTCTAAGAAGCTTTTAGAGATTGCTGGGAAATTCCATGGTGTCGGACGTAAAAAATGAAGACACATTTTTTAGTTTTAATTTCATTTACCAAGTATAAATGAATTTAAATTGATTAAATTGATGTTTAGAGTACTTTCTGAGCCATGTAGATTAGAAAATCATGTTAATTGGCAAAATTGGATTCCTAAAGTAAAAAATGAAAATAGTTTAAAGAGTTGGTGTCGGATGTAAACACACAACTAGTAAAATTGATTTCTTACTGAAAGTTTGACTGAAGTACTGAATATCTGAGTACACTCATGAGTTGAGTAAAGCATATTTCGCAGTTTTTAAATGAAATTATTAAGAATATATATATATATATATATATATATATATATATATATATATATATATATATATATATATATAGGGAAATACAATCGTATAAATCAATTTCATATTATATTTATTCTATTTATGCCAATACGTATGTAAAACTGATCTGATGTCAGAAACCAAATTTCAGAAAGTGAATAAACCAAGAGGCAAAAGACAGACTCTTACATAAGAAAGTATTTTGCTTGACACGAAGAGGGAAAGAGTGAGAACATTTCCCATTGTTTGTGGTAGTTTTTCAATTGGCTGGCGTTTCTGAAGGACCCTCTCTTGCACCCACAGACATTCCATTCTGAATTTGCATGGCAAATACTCGAACCCTATCTCACAGTTCCTGTCTATCTTTGTTTTAGCTTTTCTCTGCTATTTTGCTCTTTTCTGGAAAACAGCTGTCAGTAGATTGATTTCTTCTATTTTTTTTTTTTTATTTCGTCTATTTCCAAGCCTAACGAAAGACAGAAATTTGCTTTTTAATAATGTACGAAACTAAATTTCCTTCTCTTTTTCATTTTCCAGAAAAAAGTGTCGTTAACTGAACATATTAATTGGAACAATCGTTTAATCAAGATAAATAACTTTCAATAAAGATTAAAAAATAAGTTTAATGAAATTTCTATATTTTTTTGTTCAAAAAATCAATTTTGTATTCTACTGAGTATGGATAGAAATTTTGATAGTACTCCTTGCATAAATAAATTTGACTTTTCCCTTTTCAGAAAATTCCATCATTGTTGCTATTGAAGGACAAATAATAATTGCATGGGAAAAAAAACCGCTTCATTTAAAACATTTCATTTTATTGTCCATTTAAGAAGCAGCAACTTGCATCGTCAGTAATCATAATATACCGCTAGAGTTAGCCACAGCTCTTTAGGAAAAAAAAAGGTAATTTTATTCAAACAAGTTTTTTTTCCACCCGTTTTTAAACCAGAAAAAGACGCTGTTCAGTGACTATTCGAGTTGTATAATATGTGCTCATTGTTGTGTTTCTACAAGAATGATTTTCGAACTTTTTTTTAAATTGAATTTTGTTCTGCTTCTGTTGAGAAAAAGAAAGATCGCATCTTTTCTTTCGCTATTCCAATTGGAAGCAGGAACTGGGCTATTTTATTTACCAATCAACTGTTTTTTTTTTTTTTTTTTCAGTGTTTCAGTTCAGTTTTTTTTTACTCATTTGAATTTTATGCAAATCTCGATTTAAAATGAGAGAAACAATATTCTGGCAATATTAGAAGAGTCATTCCATGTCAACTAGACCAATTTTTCAAATCTTCCCCACCCGACCATCTCCGATTTAGATTAGGTTTTACAGAGGGACCTGTGAAACTGACCTGTGCATATTTTTATCTTCCAAGATACAAATCTGGAGGATCTGGGATCCCGCAAAAAATGGGTCCAAAATGGCGGATCAGCTCCGGGAAGTGAGTTGCAATGTTTAGGTTGAGGTTGCAGAAAATTTTATTACACTAGGAAGCCTAATATTTTTGGAGTTAAGAGTACTTTTGATTGTAAATACTCTCCAGTATTTTTTGTGAGAACGAGCTTATTAGATTTTGTGTAGCACGCATATAAACTTGCGAAAAAACACGGCGAGCAATTTTTTCCCTGAATTTCACGTTGTCACAAATTTTTAACCAAAAAAATTCAAAGGTTCATACTTCGTAGTTTTATTGTCAAAATACTTGTTTTTAATACTTAACAGCTGCCGAGCTTAAATATTGATTTTGTAAAAGTATTGTCATCTAAAGTGTCGACAAAAATATCTCTAATGAAAAATCGCCTGTTTACAAATCGTTATAGCTCAGGTTTGTCACCTTCCACCATTTTTTCGTTGACACCATTAGAAAGAACAGATTTTTTCCTATCAAAATTATTCTTTTTTTTATGGTTTTCTTTCAGATTAGAATGAAAAAAATACGTTCAAAAAATAATCGCACTCCAAGTCATTCTGCCGATGAACATGTAATACACTACGTTATGCAATAACTAACTGTTAAACAATACATATTGCGTTCAAACATATATATTCGAGTCTCGATTACTCGAGTTTTCTTTTGTCTCGAAGTTTTCATTGGATCCCAAACTCTTGAGTAGACTGTGGGAACTTTCTGTAACTCGAACTATCAATAACTCGACCACCTTTAGCCGGCCCTTTGAACTTCGAGCTATTGAGACTCGACTATACTTTAATGCCTATATAATTTTCGCAATGTATTTTCATTTATTTATGCATTTAAATGATAAAAAAGAGCGTTTTAGGCAAAACCAAGTAATTAGTGAGGATATTGCCAATCATCTGCCTTCCTATTACATAGAGCACCAAATTTGACAAGATCCGGAATTCAGTAATTTTGGAAGTTATTATTAATGATATTACATTTGATGTAGAAAATCAGCACTTCTTGGGAGAAGTGGTTGTGTGAATTTCAGGCCGCAAATGAACTAACCGTAAGCTTTGCATCTGCCTGTTGCATAAAATGCATATATTTTTTTTTTTTTACAAATTTCATTTCATGCATTTTGTGCATTAAATGAAGTGTGTAAATAAATAAATTCATAAATTGTCGGTCACCAGTTAGCGATCAACATGAGTTTTTCTGGTCGTCAAATAAATTTTTCTAGTGGCCAGTGGCAAATGACGTATATTTATAGTCTCGACATTCACTGAAAGGAAAAAAAAAAAGAAAAAACTGCACACTATCTAAGTGTGATTTATCAATACAATGAACACATTACATCGAGTGTTAAATAAGTTATATCTTCCGTGCTTATTTGCACTTACGTACGTATACTAAAGGATAGCATGTGCCATATTGGAAATTAAAATTATTTGCACTGTTTGCAACAGCTATTCTTGGATAAGTTTGCAAATACACTTCAATTACAACACTATCATTCTTTTTATTAGGTTCTTCATTGCATACAGTTATTTTCGTCCGTATTGAACCGTTGAAATCTTATTTGCTCCTAGCACAAGAATTCTGTTTTCTTTAATGTTTTCTTTAACTCGTTAGTTTTTAAGTATTTCGTTCGTTCTTGTGGCACCGTCTGTCAGTCGTATGGGGTTCGCCGCTTAATCTTTGTGTGACCTCCATCTTTCTTTTTTTCTTCTTTCACCTTCCTATTCTCTTTCCACCCTCGTTTTTGCTTTCGTTTCCGTGTTGATCTTCCACAGATTTTCGCTTTCGCGCCGTTTCCTCCTCCATTACTTTCGTCATAGTGGTATTTTGCAATCTCAGTTTGGCAACACCTACTAACAGATGGCTAAATGCTAAATGGAATTTGGAAACAGTGGAGAGACAATCCGAGTCAAAGAAGAAGAAAGAAGCGATTAAAAGATGGCTTTTTATTTCATTGATTTATGCTTTCTGATATCTTTTCCCCTTTAAGTTCTGTGGCAACAAATGACAAGGAATAATACTCAAGCTGGTTTTTATAGCTGACCCAAGGGCGGAATAACGAAAGACCAACTCTCTCCCCATGTTTTTACATGAATTGGATAGAATAAAAGTGGCGTAAGGCAAAATGAATGAATAAATAAACAGAAATAAAATTTAAAAAATAGTTAATTACAATTTTTGGTTCCTCTTTAGTTCCTCGATTACGTGTTCCAATTACACAAAAATACACGGATATTCATTCTAGGAGCGCACTACCGAAAGTTTCGACGGAAACTTTAACTGAAAGTTAGAGAATAGTTAGATTCCTGAAACTGAACCCTAAAATTAGAAAATAGATTCCCGAAACTAAAATGAACTGATACCTAAAGTTAGAAAATAGTAGATTTCAGAAACTAAAAGTTGACTGAAACTGAAAGTTAGAAAATTGTTAGATTCCTGGAACTAAAAGAAACTGAAACCGAAAGTTAGAAAATAGATTTCTGAAACAAAAAGAAACTGAAACCGAAAGTCAGAAAATAGGTAGATATAGGTGGATTCCTACTGAAACTAAAAGAAACTGTAACCTAAAGTTAGAAAATGGTTAGATTCCCAAAGCTAAAAAAAATTAAAACTATTATTGAATTGTCCGTTAACCGAAGCTGCTGTTCAGGTGAGAATGATAGCTGTGTGAGAACTTTTCAGATGCTTTTCACATTGCTCAACTCGCACTTCACATTGCTTCATTCTTATTCAGAGGCGGATCCAGAAACTTTGTAAGGGGGGTCAAGTCATAGGGGCTAGTGCTCGTTATCAGTTAAGAGGGAAGGAAAACTAAGCACGCAAAATGTAAGCTATCTTCAAAGCATCATACAATATTGAACAGCAAGTAGTATTTTTATAATATTCTGTTACATTAAACATTTGTTTATTTTGGTCAAAATTTTTACCCGGAAAAAATTTAAATTTGCAGTTTATAAACGGTTTACATGTAAAAAATTATGGAATTATAAAATTCTTAAAATTAGTAAAATTTAACTTTTCTTACATATTGTACAGGTAAAATTTCTGTTTGAATGAAATCAAGACTGATAATGGCTGTGCAGTTGATAACATGTTTCTTATCACACGGAGGTCAGATGACCCTTTGACCACCCCTTGTATCCACCATTGTACTTATTTCAAGTCAATACCAAACGTATTCCAGCAAATTTCATTTGAATTACATTAAAAAATTACCTTAAGTTTTCTCATTTAATTTTATTTCTGTTTTTGTCTTTCAAAGGCTACAAAAAAAAAAAAAAATGGCTATTTTCAATAAAATATAGACACGTCAAGATGCCTAAAGTAAGTAAGTGATCCGTTTTGAAAAAAAAAAAAGTCACTGCAATCAAAATAAAAAGGCAATTTTCTTATTGAGGGAGTTTTCAACGATGAATAAAACTCCTGATATTTTGTCATTCTTAACGTTTTTATTAGTTTCACATGTGGGTTTGTTTGTATGTATGTAACTGAATAAAAGATGAAATTCACGTTCTTTACGAAAATAAAAGTAATATATTTAAAACTATTTTTAATACTAAAGGGCTAAACTATATTACATATTGATGTATTATATAAGTGTTTCAGTTGTTTGTGTGTGTAAGTTCAGTTGCACTCTGAATAAAAGATAAAATTCACGTTCTTTACAAATGTCAAAGTAACATATTTAATACCATTATTAACGTTAGAGGCTAAGCTATATTACATGTTGATGTGTTATAAGTGCATGTAAACTTAGCAGATATTCAATAGTTCTGAAAATCATAGGGAAACTATTGGTTACCTCTAAAAGCGTATTTTTTGGATTTTTTAAATTATATTTTAAAATTATTCCTTTGTAACTTACAATGCGTAAAACCTTTCTGACCCAAGCTCGCAACCCGCTGCACCTTCTTTCACCTGAGAGTGATAATCGCGTTGATAGTCGCTCATTGTTTAGATGCAGAAGCGCGTTTCATGTGCGGACCGCCCGCGCGACTCCAAAATAGTCGCGCATACCGCTGGTGACTCAGAGCGAAATGCGAGATATTTTTACTCATCCCACTTTTTCTGCATTCATTCACAATTCCAGTTTCTCTTCGAAGTTACCCACTTTTTGAAAGCTCCCTTCCGAAAGTGTTGTTCGCACCGTTTTGGCGAAAGGAGAATTGAAAGATAGCGCGAAGGAGTTTTTAAACGAAGCTGTCAGCTTTTGGTTCATATTTTTGTGCGATAGAAATTAAGTATATTATTTTTTTAAAGACAAAATCAGCATGGTGACATCTATATACATAAATGGATGTATGTGTATTTGTATATTTGTATGTTTGTTCCTTATACAAATCCAGTTTTCGTCGGATTTTCATCAAACTTGGCACTGAGGTTCCTTAATGCACTAGAATTCTCATAGGCGGGATTTTGACATTTTTTAAAAATCCAAAAAGCTCAAAATTCAAAATTTTTGTCTCAAAATGGCCATTTTCTTTCAATTTTGAGTATATAGAGTAACAGAGATTAGCCTTTAAGCATACAAATTGATAAACTTTAACACATTTATATATAAGTATTTTCCAACAAAGATTACGATTGACAAGGAATTATCAATTTAAGGCTCCCCCATTTTATTTTAGCACGAAATAAGTAAAACATAATGCAATACCGGGCAACGCCGGGTAAGTAACACCTACAAGAACACACCCAAATGTTTTGCATGCTTATTACGGGATAGTGCGGCATGCAGCCATAAAGCAGTTTATTTTAACAGACCAAACTAAGTAATAATTTAATTTCAACAACTAAAAGTTGCTTAGAATTGACTTGCAGTAGCATGAAAGTACTGAATAAAGTAAAAAGTTTATCTTTGGGGAGAAATAATAAGTAAACTGGTTAGCTTGGAGGACTTTCATGCAAAAAATCCCTTTAAAAAAAAGAAAAAAAAAAACTAAAAAGGGGGCTCTCTGTATCTTCGAAACATCGGTGTGCATTTTTTAAAATGCCCAATAACATTCAAGCAAAATCTCAAAAATTTGTTCTTATTCAATATATTTAACAACACTTAAACATAATTTCAGGACAAAGCTCTCAAAACAACGGACAGATCAAAACAAATACAGGCCTCATTCCTTTTATGAAGTTCGTCATGGTGCATATATTCTTGTATATTTTATGCTCTTCTTATAAAATAAAACTATAAATTAATAAAAGAAATACCGTAAAACAGGGTGAATAGGTACACTTTTCAGCTTTGATTGTAAAAAACGTAGTAAAAAGATTTTTTTTCAATTTGATTTTTTTTGGTGTAAACTTCCGTCTTGCTTTGCTCTTCATATTCCAAGAAAAGACAAAACATATTGAACAGTTATTATTTATATATATAATGATTTATGGAGGTGTTCCGATTCATCATGATAGGGGTCAATCGGAATACTTGTTAACATTTTTCTTTTTCTTCCCTGTAATAGGTCTGAAAAAATATTAAATATTGATGGGAGAGAATAAGAACAGACAGTTACTATCAAATAAAAAGTTATTTTCTAAAACCAGTAAACGCATGACTTGTCAAAATTCGAAAACCTTATGAAAAATTAAGATTATTTTTAAGAAAATGCATATAAATTGAAAAACAAAAATTAATTATAAATTGGAATCACTCATGTCGCCAACAAAAATGATTTTTGTTCTTAAAATGAGAAGTTGTGACTTGAGCTTAATTTTTTTCATAACATCTTCTGGGATGAACGCTGCATTTTCTTTAGTTTCTTGAAATATCTCTGTGTTTCGGAGGTCGTCCAGTAAGATTTTCCCACGTTGTCTGTGTATCGGACTTTTGCTAGATAGAGTCTGTATGACTTTTCTCCCATGTATTTTAAGTAAAACGCAGTCTCCTGGAGCAAAAATCTTTTTAAATCTGGAGCCTTCTTTCATTCTAAGATAGAGTTGCTTACCAGAAGAGGTAAACAACAATAATAAATACTAGAAGAAGATTAGTCTAGTCTTGACTAGAAGAATTTGAGTTAGAATCTAAATTCATTATATACAGTTTCGCTATAAAAAGGTGCTACTGTATATGTAAAATACTAATACAAAGTGTTAAAAACATGTGAACTAGTTCGAATTTTAATTTAATTTTTCCGTAAGGGTTAACTATAATGCAAATATTAAAGCATGTCGAAATATTTAGGTCAGCATCGGACAAACTGTTTTTCTATCCCAATTCTACGTTGAAGTTGTAATAACTCTTCAACTATTTGTCTTAGAAAGAAAAATCAAACACTTTTAAGTACTATCCGTCCGTGAAAACCGTGCCTAGCACTCGGGAACAGTTTCATTTAAAAAAGGGGTGATGGGTTGTGATTGGGAACTTTCCGAAGTTTTCAACTTGTTTTAAAACTTGCATTTGCTATCCTTTCAACACATTCAACTAAACTATGTATTCGAAATTAGTATCGTTCTACGTTGTATCATACGGCTCAAAATGTTTCTTATTATTCTTCACCTTATTATTATCTTAACTATCACCCCTATTTTGGTAAGTTCAGAGAAGATCTGACGCATGCGTAAATACGCGGAAGGTTTTACCAAAGAAAATCAGACAGTAGCTTTTTTATTGCGCTTTCAGATGATGTATTTGAATATTTATATCATTTCATCATCATCACAATATTTAAATCTAATAATGCAGCTCTAAGCAGTTAAACGAACTTATTTACTTATGCCATTTTGATGACGTCATCACAGGGTGACCTTGACCTCCGATCAATTGCCTCCCGCTGGTTTTTTGCTCTCTTACATGAACATAAGCCCTATCTAAAATTTCAGACGGGTATCCGGAAGTGAAATATTTTGCACAAACTCCACGGGCTAAATGTGGTTTATAGACTGGAATTAGTATCTTGGTAACGAACATTTAAACATGTGTCTGCTGCGCTGGCAAATTCTCCACGACAGAATATGTTTTCTTGAAGGAGTAAAACTAATCCCTCTGTTGAGCAGGTTTACGCCCTGTTTCGTGTCATGTCGTGGTCCTTGTTTTGCTCAAAGAATTGTGTATGGTCATTGTTCCATCGTCTCTCTTATGGGTGGTGTCGTTGTCGAATATGCTTGGGAAAACACACAAATCAATCGTCTTCATGTTCAACATACTTTATAGTAGAAGCCATCTTTGTTTCTTTTAAGTAGAGCAATAGTAAATATGTTTTGCGAGTGTATAAGCTGCTGATGCCAAAAAGCGAATTTGATCGTTCAAATGTGCAAAAAATATTTACACTTGCATACAATCGTTTTTATACGCACATCTAAAGATTTTATCTACTTATATTAAAAACTGAGTTTTCTATTTCTGTACTGTAACTATCTTTCTTTCTTTCTAACTATCTTTCTTTCATTCTATCTATATCACACTTCTTTCTCCTGAACGCCAATGAACTAAAAGTCGAACCAGGTACCGATAGATAGGTAATTTTTCAGGCTTCATTAGTTTTAATTTATATAATTATACGATTTTAATTAACGAAGATATCAATTAATGAGTAGTCAAATTTAAAGCGATTAGGCCTAATAAATGATTAAATATGAAATCCATTGTTACAAAACGTGGTTGCTATGAAACAGTAATTGCAATGATAATGAGAATTTAGCATGAAGGCTTAACTAAATTAAACATGAAACTCATTCGCGGGCCACGTACGTAGTATTTTTATCGGGCACAGGACATCTCCGCCGCAGCGTAGGACATTTCCGTCGCAAAGTTTATCTGTATCTTCCCCCCAATGAGACATCTCCGCCGCAACGTAGGACATTTCCGCCGCAAATTTTATCTCTATCTGCCCCCCCCCCCCATGAGACATCTCCGCCGCGTCTCTCCCCGCCATTTCTATAAGACAGGACAAATCCGCCAATTGAGCTGGTTGAGTGCAATATTTGGCATAGTTTAAATTGATTTTCACTGCATTGTGTGTGTGTTTTTTTCCTTTTTGACTTTTTTGCGATTTCCCCCTAAGTAGTCTGGGAATAAATTCCGTTTTTTAGATTAGGTCTTTGTCGCCAAAAGAAGATGTGTCGCCAAGATTGAAAATTTTAAACCAGTAGCCCCTTTCTAACCCTTGGAAATGGTGCGGCGGATTTGTCCTGCGCAAAGCAGAGGGAGGCTAGGAGTCGCGGCGGAGATGTCCCATGCGGGAAAGAGGGCAGAACTTGCTGAAACTTTCTTCACTATTTTGAAGGCGCGAAGAGCCCGTGCAACATCTCTATAATTCGACTGATTTTTTTGATGTAGGAATAAAAGTAAAAGTAAAGTAAAAAAAGTAAAAAAGTAAAGTTTTGATGCAGGAAAAAAGCGCGTAGCGGCTGTTAGCGAGGCGGCCTAGGTGGCTGAAAGTTTTTTTTTTCCTCACTACTTTAAAGGCGCGAAGCGCCCTTGAAACGTCGGGCCACGCAGCTAGCTGCTTGGGGCATAAGCGGGCCTCGTGCGTAGTATGTTTTGAAATCTTAGGAACATTAAATTGTATCAAATAATACGACATCAGAATGAGGTAAAAGTTTGGGGGCTGGGAGGTTATTCATCAACATGACGAAGGAAGCTAATCGAGCTGCCCTGGCAGCTAATTTTACCATAAAATTTGCTGCATAATATTGCAAAAAAAGTTGGTAGCAGAGGTTCCAGTTTAAAATTGTGAAATACACTGTAATAAACTGTAAAACTAGTAATTTTACTGTTTATTACTGTAATATTACCGCAAAATTAGCTATATTATACTGTAAAAACAACATCTATTTTTTACAGCTCGTACCGGGGCACACAGCATTATAAAACAAAAAGTTGGATTCAGAGTATCTAGACATATTTGTATTAAGCCAACGTTAACTTAATACGATTTTGGAAAAAGTAATAAATGATTCTCACATGCATGGAAAGCTGAATGAACCGAAATACGCAAAAAATCTTAGCAGTTTTGGTTTGCGATTTCATGTATTTTGAAGGAAGCTGTTGATCTTACTTAAAATCGTGAGTTTATAATGAACAAATCTCGAAAAGATGCTACATATTTTGAAATAAAAGCATTTTTATGTTCACTAATGATTTTCTATTTTCACGGCATCAAACCGATACGCGGGGCAAAATATGATAGGAGCAGCTCGGGCCAAGAGTATCAAAATTTAATTTAATTGATCAATTAATTTTCCCCCTAAATTATATTGCTACAAAGTGGTAAACATTGATTAAGTTTATATCGCACTACAGAAAGATGTAAATTATAAATCTAGGAAAAAAAATCCTCATAAAATTTAACTATTTCCCACAAATCCCGAAGCTTTAACTCTATATTTACGCAAATATTACATTTAATAGTCCTGTAATACTTCTGATATTAGCGTCTAAAAACAATCAGACAAAACTTATCATATGCATTCCGCTATTTATGATAAATATGTATTGTAAAATGTACGACATCGCTAAATTTGGCCTGGTTGCAGTTATAGGTTCATTTCAAAATATTTTATTACTTCACTACACAGTGAAAGCCTAGGGGTGCACTAGTTCGCCCCCCTGGCTTTAAAAGTCATATAGACTGGCCCCAGTGGCGTATATAGGTTTTTATTTTGGAGGAGGCCCATACAATCAAGCTTAGCCCCCTCCCCTCTCCCCCCCCCTTTCTTTCTTTTTTTTGCTATTACTGTAAGACAGGTAGAAATTTTCAAATTGAATTAAAAATACTGTAATTTTTGGAAAGGATTGAAAATAAAGGAGTTGTAGATTCCCTCCAAACTTTTTTTCAAAATTGAGACTATTTTAGGCTACCTTTGATGACGTTGAAGGATCAAGACTCTTCTGGAAACTTAATTTCTAAACACGCAATTTCAGGCTATCTTTAGTGACGTTAAAGGAATTGAGAAAACTCGGGGTATCTCTCCTGAAATATTTCGACACTGAAGCACAACTCAGGATATATTTTTTCATGATAGAGTAAAAGAAAAGAATATGAGGTTTTTTTTCTCTTTTTTGAACTGAAGTCTCATTTAAGTTATCTTTGGTAAAGAACAGTTCAAAGACCCTCCCCTGAAAGATTTTCAAAATATAGATGCGCAATTTTGCGTTCTCTTTGGAGACGTTAAGAGACAAAAAGTGATTAGGGACCTCCCTCCGAAATTTTTCAAAATTAAAACCCTAAACCATCTTTAGACCATCTTTGTTAGTAACGTTAGCAAGGACTCTCTCCCGAAATGTTTAGAAATTAATGTTTTAAAACATTTTTATTTAGGTTATCTTTAATACCGTCAAGAGAAGAGGCAGGATTCGGCTGCTGCGCAACGAAATTTTGTGGCATTGAAACTTCAAGAATGCAATTTTAAGCTCTACTTTTTGAAACTGAGAGTTCAAAAGTTTACTTTTAGCAGAGGTGGCCATTACCCCCAAGAGCAAAAACTTATCATCCTAGAATTCCACGAAGACCCCTCTAAAAACGAGAGCCACACGTGAAAGACAAAGAAAGCAAAAACTTTTAAACCCCCCTTAAAAATATAAACCCGCCATAATTTTTGATGGGAACAACTGCTTTTAGTCTTTGACAACATTTAGGATAATAAAAGGATTTAGGGACTCTCCCGGAAATTTTTGGGCGTAGAGACTGAAATTCGGGAGCTCTCTTTTCTAAAAACACATTTTAGAACTAAAGACTATAGAAAAGTAAGGGGAATATCAAGTATTGTTAGCTGTTTGAATTTTAAATCTCTAAAATGCCATTTAAGGCAATGTTTTACTAAGCAATGTTTGTACCGAACCTTACCAGTATTGAAGAAGAAGAGGAAAAGGAACTCTCTACCGAAAATTTTTGGATATTGAAGTCTTGAAACTGCAATTAAATTACACGTTCTAAAAGCGAAATTTTAACAGCTGTTTGGACTCTTCAAGGGGGTCATGAGCTTTTTTTGAATTCATGCCTGGCCGATACACGGGCCTCGACTTCCTACCCTAAATCCGGCAGTGAGAGACACTCTATTCTTTAATTTCACCGCTTGAAAAGAGATTGAAAATTACTTCCCCTTTCTAGCTCAGCCGGATCCGGCTTGGACTCCTATACCTCTTTTCGATTTTTTTTTTGTTCAGCTGAAAGCTTGGGAATTATTTGTGAAAAAACTAAAACCGAAAATGATTACACTTTATTTCAAATTTCTTGCTGGGAGGAATGATTACACCTTATTTTGAATTTATTGAGTGTAGCATTATTTTAAAGACTCTTATTTCCTGACTGAATAGAAAAAAAAGGGGGAATGAGAAGAAAGAGAGAAATCTAATTTGCTGACTAATAATCTACATCTGTTGAATATTTTTCATTGAAAGATTTCTATTTAAGGGGTCACAGTACCTCAAAAATGACCAAAAGACTAAAAAAAAATTTATTGGTTATTTCAAAAGTAAAAGTTATTTAAATCACTCGGAAAACATAACATTGATCTAGCTCAGAAATTAAAAAAGTTATGAGTGACAGTAGAGCATGCACGCGATGTGTTCTAATGGAAAAGCAAAACTTTAAAGTACTTTTTCTTGATAGTGTTTCCATGTTACTGGAATTGCTAAGGTTTTTTTTCTATTAAACATACAGCTTCAAAACAATATTTTTTGCACTCAGGATAATGCGTTTAACAAAACTGTACATTGAATAAGCATTTAATTAATTACTAAAAATTGTAGAGCTTGTTAAAGCTTTAAAAACAAAATTTTCTGAAATTTTTTTACATAAAAGGTCACAATTTTTTTTTAAATCAATATTTTAGAAAATGAATGCAGATTTTTAGAGGTGATGCTTTTGATCATTTAGCAAAAACAAATTCTGAAATAAGTGCAACAACAAAAAAGCCTTAGGGTTTTTAAAAAAATTTTCTCAAATTTTTCAAATTTTCAAGAAAAGTGGGAAAATTTTTTAATGTTTGAAAATGAATTACTGATTGTTAAATAAGTGTAGAAACAATGGTTTCAAAGAATTACATCTTTCACGTAAATTAAAGAAAATTGTTATAAAGGTACTGTGACCCTTTAAAATGATCAGGATTTTTTCTCAAAATGATGTGCTTTTTTTCTAATTGAAATATCTTCATTTTCCTAAAATACGTTCTTTTTTCTCTTGAGTAAAGCGCAAGGGCTCCCTGACCCTTTTGAGAGTCACCAAAGAATCTAACGAATTATTATTGTTAGCAATAATTATTTATTTATTTATGTATTTCAAGCTAAAATTATGTAAATAATTTATGAACAAACTGAAACCGAAAAATAATAACTACCTTTATGAAAAAAAAAAAAAAAAAAAAATCTATTTTTTGGGGGGGGGGGGGGGTATGGGAGGGAAAGATCCTCTGGGCCCTTCCCTTATTTAAACACCTTTAAAAACAATGTTAATAGTGGGCTTTTTTAAGGACTTTTTTTTTTTGAGCAAACCCAAACCAAATACCTACTTTTGAAAAAATCTCTCTCCCCCCCTTATATACGCCCTTGACTGGCCCTGTGTAGCTTGATCTTATATTGCAGTGGTTAGAAAGGGGCCCGAGTTAGCACAGTACCAGGACGCGGGCCTCGCTTTGGGTTGATCGGGCCCTGGTCACGTGATTTCGGTTCCCCCTTCAGCCCCTTCTGTCTGTAAGTTCGTGGTTACTCCCAGGTTGGCAACAAGCTCCCTGACAACATTTCATTTGTGTTGGGAACCGGTTCTCCGTCGGCAATCGTTCGCCACTTTTACTTCAGGCAGCGGGCGAATTTTAAAATCTCGATGTTTGTTATCTCCCAGAGAGAGAACATGTTTCGGACTGATTCCGACGTTTTCTATCGGAGTGGGGGAAGATTCAGAAACATCGATCCAACCCCCCTGAGTCCCTCCCGCTTCTCCAGTAGCGCATGCGGTCTTTGACAGCTCTGATCATCTTGCGATCGGGGGCTCTTTCGTTGGCAATTTCTCGCTTGTCTGGGCGCATGTGTCAGTCGACTTTTGGATAAAGCTAATTATCGCAAGATGTAAACATTGAATTTCAAAAATTTCTAGTAACTACTGACAGGGGCGGCATTTCAGCGTTTCATTTGAGGGGGCGAGTTTCTTAAATGTGAAGTTCCTCAGTATGGAACAAAATACATTCTGGTTTTAAAAAAGATATCTTTGAATGGATTTAATGTTTAGAAAAATTGGAGTAAAAAACAATATTCATTTTTGGGATCAAAGTTAAAAATTATTTTATAATTATAACTATTTAAATGTATTGTAAATTATTACACATTTTGTAATTATAACTAATCACACAAAATGTCTTGGTTGGAAATTAGCTTTTAACATTTAGTCAAGTTTTAATCTGCATTGTTTGGAGTCAAAAAGATCTTTTTTGCATCGATTTCCAGTGTCTTGTGCTATTTTTCAAATCGCTTAAGTTGAAAACACTTTCTTGTTCCGTTGCACTTGTTTTAGAGAATTTTTTCCAGATTCCTCTCTTATTAGAATAATCTTGAGAATACGTTTAAGGATGTGTTTTATCAATTTTTGTTTGAAATTGACAAGATCTTTTAGTTCTTTTTGCCCCAGATCATTGATGTGTGTTATACATACATTAAATTTACCCGTTTTTTAATATTCTGCAAAAAATATTTGAGGGTGCAATCGCCCCCTCTTGCCCTCCCTTATTTGGACTACTGAGGTAAAACTTCTGGAAAAATTATGAGGAATGTTTGACCGCTCAATCTGACTGATAGAAGACATGGGCTGGTCATTTGTAAACAGAAAAAAATCTGTTATGTTTTTCCTTCTCTTGAGGATAAAACTCAAAATAGTATAATAATTCAAAGTTGTATTCGCATTAATTTTTTCACCATTATTGAGCCTGCCTGTTTTCCTTTGTTTTCTGTTTTTCTTAAATTTTCTTTTGCTAATATTGTTTTTTTTTTTTTTTGTTCTATAGAAAAAAATCAAAATTAGATCAAAAAAACTTCTCAAAAAAAAAAAAAAAAAAAAAACTGTATATGATCGTGTTTCAAATCAGAAGTTCTTTCTATTAAAATAGGTCCGAAACAAATCTGCCGTTTGGCCCAAGAAGATTGCATGTTTTCCCTTTTGTTTCTTCTTTATTTACTCAAGCTTTTTTATTTATTTTTTAGATTATTATTCTTAAATTTTTTACGGAATATTCCACGGTCAATGAGGGGTCAGGGGGCGTGCCTTCAGAAAATTTCGAAAATTAATTTCAAAAATGTTGGTTTTTAGCTCATTTCAGAGATGATTTTATGACACTGCAAACTGGAATAAATTTGCAAGAACTTGAAACAGTTTATATGGTTTTTGATAAAGTGTATTACATTACTTTTTGACCACGGATGCTGTGGAATTTGCGAACTTTCAGGTAAGACGAGTCTCTCTGCATCAGGGGGGTAAAAATTTTGTACTCGAATTTATTCTGTTTAATATGATACTGTCCTATTTAGAGGCTGACCCACATCTGCAAAAGCTGTCATCCCTAAAAACTAATAAATGCGCCTATTTCCGTATGTAAACCGGATGTTACCTTTTCCATTTTATTCGTGGTCGGGCAGTATTCATGTTCTTTTTTTTTTTTGAATTTATTAAGTATGTTTTATTCAACGTAAAATAAATAGTAATCACTTACCAAAAAATACCCAACAACAGAGTATACAATTATTCCGTAATACAGCACTAAATAATAAATAATTTTCAAAATTAGTTTTTTTTTGGTGTTTGAAATTACTTGTTTAATTTTTTTCAAATGCGGGAAAATTCTTATTTTTAATAAGTAGCACAATTTCTCTAGTGCCGGCGATTTGTGGTGACATACATGTCACACGAAGAGCCGCATATTATTATTTTTTTTTTTTTGGTTTGCTTTCAAGTAAATTAATTTGCATCGTAACTATGAAAAAGTATAAGTTATTTTCCAAACTGTATTTCTGGTAAAATATTTTTAATTTTAATTTTTTTCAAAATTCAAACAAAAATGCTGAGGGGTGCGGCGCACCCCCGTAAATCCGCCTATTGCCCCCTTTTAATGATTCGAGCCTATCATTTAGTTTTTCATGCGCATATTTTAAACATAATGCAATATACACTTATATATTGTAGCAAATTTTGCAGCTAGACTTTTTAGTCTCTTATGACATGCCTATCATTTAGTTTTTTATGCGCATATTTTAAACATAATGCAATATACACTTATATATTGTAGCAAATTTTGCAGCTAGACTTTCTAGTCTCTTATGACATTTCAAAGGGTTGACGCTCGCTGCATCCTCGAAATGGCTGGTGGTTGCAAAAATTAGTATAATCATTTCAAAATTTTGTAAGATTGCACCAGATTAAACATATAAAATTAAAAAAATAATAATAATAAAAAACGTCCCATCGTCAACATTTGTTTGATCATGTGTATCCATAATAGTCCAAAAGACGGGGTCATGTTTTTCCCTTCTGACCCCTGACTTAAAATCCTCTCTCCCAAACCACCCACAACCCCATCCCTGCTCACACCTGCGGAGACACCTTCTTTACCTGTTGGCGCGAATCTCCGCTCTGCTTGGCGGAGTCGCTCCCCGTCGTCTGCTGCTGCAACCCTGCGCGCGGCTCTCTCCGGCCGCTTCTCGTCCCTCGCCAGAGAAAGATCGCGGGTGTCGCGTCGTGTGTCCGTGCCATGGCCTCCCTCACGTGTCGCGTGCAGTACCTGAACGACATCGACCCCTTCTCGGCGTCCACCAACTTCCCCGAGCCCGCCCGGCCGCCCCTCTACACCCTCAACGCCAACATCCCTCTCGTCAACCAGGTGGCCGGGATACACCGGACGCTCAAGGCCCCGCACAAGGTGAGTGGACACCCCTCTGTTGTTGTCTGCCTGTCATTCCCCTTCTCTCTGCTTACCACCGATGGGGGGACGCTTGTTAGTTAATTAGTAATGTCGTGAGCTACAAGATTCCAAAACCCAACTCATTACGACCGAGACGCTGTCACTGTTGTCTTCGGCAAAATTATGTGCTGTCTGTCATTCCCCTTTCTTCACAAACATCGATGGGGGACGCTTGTTAGTTAATCAGTCCTGTCGTGGGCAGCAGAACTCCGAAACCCAACCCATTATGATAGAGACGTTGTCACTGTTGTCGTCGGCAAAAATATGTGTTGTCTGTCATTCCCCTTTCTCCACAAACATCGAGGGGCGGGGAGACGCTTGTTAGTTAATTAGTCCTGTCGTGAGCAGCAGAACTCCGAAACCCAACCCATTATGACAGAGACACTGTCACTGTTGTTGTCGACAAAAATATGTGCTTTTGTTGCTCGTGAAAGTCCGAAACCTGGTTAATGTCGACATTTCCTGGAGAGTCAACATTCACACAGCAAAGATATCGGTTGAAGACCAAATATTTCCGATGAATGTTGACATTCTCCAATTTTTGTCTTTCACAGTAAGAAATATGTATTTAAGGAGGGAAGGATGGGCTCCTCTTATTCCTTTAATTATTGCTTTTTTCACAGACTTCATCACCTGTACCTAGCTCAGGTTTTTTTCATCCACGTCCAAAGGCATGCTAAGTTTTTGATCTGCATAAAACAACAAAGCATAATTATTCTAGTTTTCATTTGAAGTTAGATGTATTTATTAAAATATTCTGCAATGTTTTGGTATTTTTGAAATAAAAGCTAAGCATTCTAAATGTTAGAAATCAAAATCATACCAGCTTTTCTTTTTCTACGTGTTTCGCTTTATCCTCAAAAAGACAGTTTTCAACTACTAGTATATTGGTGTTTATGCTTTTCATATTTTCAACTCTTGGAAAATAAATTTCTCTCATCTAAAAAAATTAACATAAATATTGCATATTTGCGCACAGTAGGTAAAGCGATTTTCCAACCACAGGAAAACGGCGGTATCTTTGCATGCATAGACCACGTTTGCAATTAGAGAATAGGTAACATTCTTGTTTCTTATTTCGGTGGAAGGTGGACTCTTCTCCGTATGAGCGGATTGCCCAGCAGATGTGAGTGGCCTGCAGACAGAATCCTTTGTAGTGCCCTCCTCGGGGTTCCCACGGACCTCTTCTCGCACACCTTCCCGCTTCCTGAGGGAGGGTCTGGAATGCGTTCTTTTTTGGTTGCCCTCCCCCCCCCCATAACATACGTACGTTCCCTTGCTAAAAGTGTGAATGTGAGGAAGGTGGAATGATGTAAATGCTAGGGATGCACCGATAACCAAATTGGCCGATTACCGATTAATCGGCTGGGCCGGTGAATGATAAAGACGATTGTTTTTACTGCTACCAATTTCACCATCACTGTTTTTTTTCTTTCTTTTACGATTCTGATTTTTGAAATAGTAATGTATTTCTGAGAGAAGATTTTTTTTTTCATTTTCCTAATTTTCCCAACATAATTTCACAATTGTATCCAATTTCTTAGAGCCCTTTTTCATATTATTGTCAATGATATTACATTAACACATTGTTTATTATGTTAAGTAGATTAACAAGAAATTTGGGGAGTTTATGGGGATCATTCTATTTAGGAGTGCTATTAATTTAAATTTTTCAATTATTAGTTGCCATTTTAGTCAAAACTTCTATTCTCTACGAAAATTAGAGGTTATCTAAAAGCACTATGCTATGGAGAAAAATAGCGACACGTGAAAAATGTTTCAACATTGTTTATGCGTTTAGTCATTATGGGAAAAATAATTTATTAACTTTTTTCAACTGGGAGCATTATTTTTACTGTTAATAAAATTATTCATCATAGTTTCTCAGAGAAGGTACACTTTAAAAAAAATTATTTAAAAAATATTTTTTCCACCGATTAATCGGTACGATTTTGCCGATTATGGCCAATTAATTGGTGCATTCCTAGTAAATGCTGTTAATTTTCTCCATCCCTTTTCCAGTTCCTCTACTGTTGAGTGTTTGAGTCATCTTAATGTCGTTAATAATGAAATCATTACAAATCAAGAGTTATTGAAAGTTGACCCGAGCAAGAGTTGGCTGTGAGTCTAACTTTATTTGTCTTGATGAAAAAATATTTGCCTCGAAGTAAACTAACTCCGTAAAATAAACAGATAATGAATGTGTTAGTATATTCCGAAATATACATTCCGACAAAATGCTATATTACTCAGAAAAAATTGTCAGCAGAAAAACTGTCTGCAGAAAAACTGTCTGAAGTAGAAGCTCTCAAATGAATTTTACTGCTTTTTGAGAGTTGGGATTCTTTTTCTAATACTTTAAAGAAAAAAATATGAATATATATTCTTAATCGATAAAAAAGGGTTCATATATTTATGCATGCAAATATGAAGTTTAACTATATATATATGTATGAAATTTTTACATTATCTTTATTTATATTAATTGATAAAGAGCACAGCTTAGTGCTGTCGTTTCGAAATATCAACAAACCAATCTAAAGCAAGCGCTACCGTTACGGGACGAATAGCAAGTTTTTAAAGAATAATTATACTCGTAAAAGCTATGAAGATGATTAAAATAAAATAAAATATTGTTGTACATTATATTGTAAATTTAAACATTTCATAATTTGGATGTGGATTAACTACTGATTACCTATTAAATTATACAGAGTAAAATTGTTTGTACAGAGTGGAATACGTCTGAAACAGCACTGCGGTGTTGTGAACTAACACAGAAAAAACCGTTTTACAGTTTTATGTCTTCCTATAACTTTGGAACTGTGTTAATCGAATTTTATTATTGTTAATATTTTCTTATTTATTATGTTGCCACGTGAAGTACTTTATTTACTTTATTAGAGAAAATTTGCATGCCTATTGCCGAAATTTGTTAACATCAGGACTTTATTTTGTTACCAAAACATCATATTGATTTTTAAAAAATGAAAAACGTAAAACTTCATAATGTGTGGCTCAACACTAACTGTACGCGTTTGATTTGTTTTATGAAAAGACATAGTTTTCTGTTTTATAAATGTCAAAAGAAACGAACCTACTTGCTTTGGATATTGGAACGGCTGGCTGGAGTTTTAAGGGTATAAATAATGACAAATATCTCCGCCATTTATAGTTTATTACTTGTAGAAAAACCCATGAAGGATAACTGAATGACCTTTCAGAACCACGTCCTAAAAGTAGGATTAAAGATAAGCCTAAGCAGAATAACATGAGGAAAACAAAATTAATGTTCAATGTCTATGCCATAAAATTGAAAATAAAAAGTCAATAGCGTCTAAATTGAGGAAGTTTAAGTAATGTGTATTTAGGCCACAAAATTCTGTAAGTACACTGTTGAACAAATGCAGCAAAGGAATAATCATGTCATTTCCATTGAAAACGAAACTTTTTTTATCGGTATGTTTGGCCAACACTCAACGTTGTAGCAAAGGGGGCAGAGGAGGTCATGACCACGTGAAGCACTAAAACTGCTAGATGTTAGTGGCGCGATATCGATGAAAAAACATCGACAAAACATTGATGCTGAAAACTCCCACATCGATGCATCGACTCTAAAACATTAATGTTTTGAAACATGCATGTTCTTAAACATCCCATTTTTAATGTATTTTCCTGCATAATAAACCCTAAAAAATGTTTTAGTGCTGAAACTAAATTCACAGTGATCAATTTATTAATTAAGAAGATTTTTGACCTGTCGAAGAAAAGTTCATAATGATAATGATAACGAATTAGTAACATTCTAAATTAATAAAATGCAAAGGGATGAAAAATTTCTTATTGAAAACTAATACGTCTAGAAGCAAAAATTAAAACATTACAAATTAACTAGAATAATTTCATGACATGTGTTAAATTTCCACCACATTGAAAGGAAGTTATTTGATAGATAATGCTAATCGATTAGAGAAATCTGCAGAACTTTTCAAGTTAATAGCTTGTTCAGTGAAGAAGAGAAAAAAGTGAAAGAAGAAAAAAGTGAAGAAGAGAAATGGAAATATAATGCATAATAAATGCTAAGTCCAGTATGCTTAGACGAAAATAAATGGAAGAACTGCGCAAATTATATTTAAAACTGAAATTATGTAAAAGATTATAAATATTTATAGTGATTAGAATTGCATAATAAATACATGTTTAAAGGTAAAATTGTAGTTTTGTAAATCAAGGACTTATTTATAGCTAAGGACAATAACATATGTTCGTACATAATGAAGAGCAAAGCTATAATAAAAAAACTCCATATTTATATTTCGGGGAACCTTTCTAAACACTCAATATTCTTTTTTAACAGCTGGTTGAAAGAAAAAAGAGTCAACTTTTCTGTAACATAAATCTACTTTTATAGACAACTAACAGTAGAAAACTCTTTTCGATGTGATAAATCGCGTAATAATTAATTAATATAGTACAAACGTTTCATCATTACTGTAAATTGTAAACATATTTATATTTTTAAGAATATTTTTCATTCAAATATAAAACATTGACGTCAAAAGTAAAAAAAAAATCGACCTTTTAGTTAAAAACATCGATGTTTTCACGAAAACATTGACATCGATGTCGTACCACTACTATATGTATTCATGTATTACATATATACGCACTGAATATATATGTAATAATATGAGTGAACTATCCGTATCCATTGAAAAGTTCTTGCTACACGATTGACAGCACTGATGAAGAAAATTTTTTGCTAGAGGAGCATTTTTAAGGCTTCAGACTACGCATCAATATATGGACAGATGCTTTTTTCTGGGAACTACAAAAAATATTGGGAAGGCATTAGCATAAATAAAAAGAGGGGTGGGATGTACTGGTAAGAGTTATGAGTTTCATATGGTGTTGAATCTGTTGCGTAGCTTGTAGAAAAATGACAATGACATTCCTGAATGTCCTCTACATTCTATGATGTCAAATGTCAATGAAAGCGTCAAATTATTCTGACTATTTACAGAATTTCGCTATAGTTAATTGGAAATTCCAAGTAGTGGGTTGTAGTATTTAGCAAAAACTATAAAATTTCCATATGTTAGTACCATCGAACATGTTCAATGTTTAAGGGAGAAAATATTCAAAAAAAGTAATACCATAAACGTGTTTGGGAGCAAGTGCAGATGCAAGGGGGCCATCATTGTTGTATGTGATCATAATTTAATAAATGCATACAAGCTGGATGGTTGCGGAATATCATGCAAGTATATTGTTGCATGACGTGAATCAAATACTTTATGAATAAAACTGTTTTCGTTTTTAATTTAATTTATAAATTAATTTCTTAAGTAAAAATTTGAAATAATACTTCCTTTCAGTGCTTTTAAAATTCATTAATGAAACGTATATAAACGTAAATAAACTTATGACGAAAAAGCAGTGATATAAATGAAGCCGGAAAAAGCAAAATCCTACTATTATCTGAAATAATGAGCTCATAAATACACGTTGAGAAATACTAGGAATTTTCCATTTAAATTTCTTTTTGCATAAAGAGATTACTTCATCAAGTAGCACTCTATTTTTTATTTATTGCGCCTTTTCTCAAGATTCTTGGTGAAAGACATTTGAAAAGTAATAGTAATAGATATATTGCATTTAATTGGAGTATGCTATCAGCCACATATCCTCCTAGCCAGCCAACTTCTCCAACCAATCTTCGTCTTTTCGTAAATGCTTTGAACTGCGCAAAAACAATATGTCCACTTAATATCGCGGTGAATTTACTCTTTCCACAACAGATAATTTTGCTAAAAATTTCAGCGGGATTACTGTTTTTCATAACTGCACAAACACATTGCGTCTTAAAGAGACTTCTCGCACGATTCCCCTCACTGAAGAAAGTGTATAATGTTTACGAGTCATGTTTGTTTATCTTTGTGCGTTTCCAATTTTTTTATTCCTCTATAGTGAAATCACCGATCCAGAAAGCAAGCTGGATTAACAAATAAAATCGTTCTTGGAAAACCATTTTAGGCCCGTTATGCTTGGAAAAGTTAAGGGAAACAAGCAATACTATTTGTTTGTGGATTCAGCATCTTTCAGCACTAAAACATGTAATTTTCTGCATCTTTTTTTTTTTTTGGGTGGGGGGGTGTTAAACCTTTCTGATCTAAATTTCAATTTGCAAGTAAAATATTTTTTTTCTACTTATTCTACTTTAACTATGAAATAGAAAAGAAACACTGCAATGGATTTTTGATGTTTTTTTAACAATACTTCTAAAAAATAATTTTCTCATCCTGCAGTTTTTGGTTTACGTTTCTCCCATTCGGATGATAAGTGCGCAGTTCGGTATTTACTTTCAGCATTTTTTATTCTTTTTAAAGTTAAAAATGAAATTGTTGTCTGCAATTCTTATCTCCCTTTAAGAAGTTTGCTTCCCCAGTTCGCTTTTTGTTGTTTATGAGTGGTTTTCGAAATAATTTTCTTAATAATGTATTACTATTTGTGCTTTTATTTTGTCTCGTGGTTGCAAATGTGTACCACAGTTTGCCAGACTGCAAATTAACTTAAATGGGAAATTAAATTGTGCTGCTTATTAGGAATGCACAAATTAATCGGAAGCACCGATTAATCTGCCATAATCAGGTACTTTGCCGGTTGTTAACAATCGGAAAAATGTTGCCAATTAATGGGCGGAAATATTATTTTTTAAAGTATATTTTCACAAAGAAACTATGACAAATGAATTTATTAACAGTAAACAAATGTACTTTTCTGCAATCCTTACTATCACATGCAGTATGAAAGTGCAAAGAGTACAAACAAAACAAATGGCTCGCACAGTGCATAAAACGGAATAGAATATAAAAATATAATCATAACAACTGATATTCAAATGAGACTATCAGAAATAATTAAATTTCTGAACTTTTAAATTGGAATACGAAAAGTACTTCATTTTATGAATAGTTCATTATCATGTAATCAGTCAAATTTTGCCGATCGACCGTCGAAATTTTTTTTTCTTAAATAACCTTACAGTATGCCTTAAACAAGAAACTACGATGAATAATTTTAAAAAAAAAATGCTTTTCTGCATATGATTGCTTTTCTGCAATCATAAGTGTAACATGTAGTGTAGTGAGTAAAAATAAAACAATTAATTCGAATAATGAGATACTATAAAAAAATCATCCGCTCAGTTGATATAAATGCTTCAACAAATTAATTTTCATATTTTGAATAAATGTACACATACAGATAATGTTGCAACATTTTTCATGTGTCGATTCTTTTCTCCTCAGCATAGTGAACCTTCATGTCTAGTGTGGTAATACAATTTAATTAACAATAATATGAAAATTGGTTCAAAAAAATTTGATATATTTTGAAATTATTTTTGCGAAAATTAAAAAGGATAGTGGGAGAAAAAAATCTGTCAGAAATAAATTACTATTTCCAAACTGAAGCGGAAAGAAAGAAGAAAAAAGCGATAGTGAAATTGGTAATATTAAAAAATATCATTCTGATCATTAGTCGGCCGAGTAGATTAATCGACCCATTTTCAACAGCCGTTTAATCAGTAATCGGCCAATTAGCTTATCGGTTTTACAGCATAATACAGCTAATTTTACAGTAATAAACTGTAAAATTGCTTCTTTTACAGTACGAAACTCTAAAATGGCTAATTTTGCAGTAATAAACAGTAAAATTGCTAATTTAACAGTTTATTGCCGTGCATTTTACAGTTTTCATGTGGAATTGCTGCTGCCAGTGCTATACCGTTGCTTTTACAGTACAATACAGCTAAATTTTACAGCAATAAACTGTAAAATTGCGAACTTTACAGTAAGAAACTGTAAAATTTCTAGTTTTACAGTTTGCCAGTATTATACTGTAAAAACAACAGTTCATTTTTTGCAGTATTTTTCTGTCAAGCAAAAAAATAACAGTATTATTTTTTTTCAACTGTTGTTTGGACGTAAATTTGTTATAATCCCGAATGCTTTTGTGCTTTTTTCTGCACTCTCAACTGAGTCAGAGTCAAGGTGTCTATTAGTGCATGGTTTGATGTTTTAGTCAGTCTTGATTTCGCTGTTCATAAGCGTACCTCTCCTTCAAAACTTCTCAGGTATGAGTATGCGTTGGTAGGTAGGCAGCAGTTTTTTTCCCCACTCTCGTCTGTTTACCAGGTAATACGGTGGCTGTGTTTGGGATCCGACCTTCTCGTTAGTCGGTCAGATTTATGACTTGTTTTCTCTCAAGGTGAGTCATCAGAGAAATCGGCCGCAGGGGGCTCTTGGAGTCGTAGAGGCACGAGCGATGCGAAGGAAAACCACTCATCTTCTTCCAGCAGCTTTATTAAACTTTCTAAAGCTATCTTTTACCGTAATTTCCAAGTTTCTAATTTGTGGTATGTTCTAGAGTGGCATTTTTTTAACCCGTGGTAAGCGCATCATAGGCAGTAGCGTATCTTCGGGGAGCAGCACCCGTGGCAAACATAAAAAAATTGCGCCCTCTACTCATGGTCTTGATAGGATAGGCCACGGAAGGTCAGTCTTCCCAAAACAATTCTTCAAAAAATAAATAAATCGTCAAATTTGAAGACAATATTGCAACTTTGATATTCTTTTTCCGTTTTTAAAAAGTTTTCAATGATGCCCTACATTCCTTCTCAATTTAATGTTGTTTTTCTTTTTACTTGCAGCCCTTATTCTTATGTTTTTTTCTTTAAACTTTTCTACTGATGAAAACAAACCAAAAAAAAAAAAAAAAACCTCCTTACCATTTTTTATTAAGTAAAATGCCGCCCCCTGACTGCTGCGCCAGTGGCAAGAGCCAAACGTGCCAGTCCCTAGCAACGTCACTGATCATAGGTGATACGGGAGTTTCTAATTGGTGGTACGCAGAAAATAATCAATAATGGCTAACATAAATAAACAAATCAATAAATATTATTGAAATTATTTCTCCTATACTTGATAAAAATTATTTTAAGTAATTACATTGAGCACTAAAAGTTTTAATGTGTTGTACAGTCGATGATCAAGAATTCGTTTCTTTTAGAGTACAATTTTAAATTTATTCATTTGTCGTCAGTTCATTTCACAAAATTCGTTCTTCGAAATAAGCACAACGATCTCTATAAAATTATTTCAAAAAAATATTTAACTGTAATAAGAGAATTAAAAAAATAATAATAATTTGTGTTTTATTTAGAACCATTTAGTAAATGAAATGTGTCGAAATCGTAAATAAATATGAAACTTTTGATTATACATTTACATATGTTACAGTGAACTTATAATTTGGCAAGATGTTTAGGCATGTTTCAATGGATTTGTCTCATTGGGTAATGCGCATGCTTGGTCACCCTACAAATTGTGTGATGCGAATAAATTCAACTTGTAAAATTTGAAACAAAGGTTAAAATAGATCAAATATTAAAATTTGCGTTAGAGTAAAATAGTGCTGGAGTAGCACTGTTGTACAAATTTTCCTGATGTTTTTAATTTTTTTTAAATAAAACTAAAGTAGGTGCCAAATGGCGGGAGCCACTTTAAAACTTGATATTTCAGCACAATTGCCAAATTTTGGAGCATTATTTTTATACTGTGCAAAATCGGCAAGACTTAAAATAAAATTATTGTCCGGAATATGTAATATCTATTATGCCATACTATTAAACCCTCCCTGTTGCTTTAGCTAATATGTGGTAAAAGAGAGAGGAGAGGCAGCCTCCTAGTGTTTATGTAAAATCAAAAGGATAAGAAAATATTAACAATGAAGGATAATTGAGAAAACAAACTTTGACTTAATATGTACAAAAGTGCTCCCCATTTCTTCCGTAAATTTCCTGTTTTTCTGCTGTTTAATTTTTTGCTGCTCGCATTTTGGTTTGTTATTATATATGAAATGAATTAAGCATACCGTAAAATGGGGTGAATCGGAACACTTTTCAGCTTTGATTGTAAAAAAAGCAGTTAAAAGATTTTTTTTTAATTTGATTTTTTGGGTAAAAACTTCGGTCTTGCTTTACTTTTGATATTCCAAGCAAAGACAAAAGATTTTGAGCAATTATTATTAAAATATACAGGAAATTATGGGTGTTCCGAATCACCCCGCTGATAGGGGTCAATCGGAACACCTGTTAAAATTTTTAGTTTTTTCAATTTAACCTGTAATTGGTCTCACAAACATGAGGAATACTGATGGGGGAGAATAAGAACAGATAATTACCGTCAAATAAATGTATAATTTCAATACCAGTAAACGTTTATAATTTGTCAAAATTCAAAATAATTTTGAACTTATGAAAAATGAAAAGTAATTTTAAGAAATGTTTTTGAATTGAAATACAAAGCTTTAACATGAATTGAAGTCACTCATGTCGTCCACAAATAAGTACTAGTCCTTAAAACTAGCAATTGTGACTTGGTTTAAATTTTTTCAGAACATCTCCTGGGATGAACTCTGCCTTTTCTTCAGTTTCTTGAAATCTCTGGGTTTCAGGGATTGTCCTGAAAGATATTTCCGCTTATTCATCACTGTCTTTGTGCTAGATTTTTACTACATAAAGTCTATGTGACTTTCCCCCTCGTACTTTAAGTAAAAAGAAGTCTCCTGGAGAAAAAATCGTTTGAAATCTGCAACTTTTTATCATTCTAAGATCTAGTTGCTCAGGAGAAGGGATAAACAGTAATAAATCCTTGTCCTTGTCTTTATTAGAAGAACTGGGGTTAGAATCTTGATTTTTATACAGTTTCCTTCAAATAAGTTTGAATTGGAACAACAGAACTAAGTGTTCCGATTCACCCCGAAATTTTTTTTCCAATGGCATTTTTCAGAATTCTTCATTTTTATGACATAATTCATAAAAAATGTAAATTCTAATGTGGTATTCTGTCGTTCAGATACACGTATAGTTGAAACATACCACTCTTAGCTTTCAAATATAAGAAGGTTTGTTCTTGCATATGAAGTTTTGCAGTCTATGAAAATGTGATGTTTTCTAGCATTCCACGTGCAGCCCTCCTTAGAAGCCAGTAGCATTGGCAGATTGACAACATTGATTTTTTCCTACTTCCTATAATCTTACCTTTCTAAAAAAAATTCATGGGGAAAAATACCCAATAGTTTATTTATGAAGAATTTCTTTGTACGGTCCGGAAGTTTTGTTCCGATTGACCCCGCTGTTCCTATACACCCCATTTTACGGTACGTAAGTATTTTTAAGAATGAAAGTCCTTGTATTTTCGATGGAAACATCTCTGACCTTGTGGTTATCCGAGGAAGCTTCTTTAAATAATCCTATTTGAACAGAGCGGTTTTATGACGAACTTACCTCCGCGTGTCTGGCAGAACTTTTCTTGTGAAACAATCACAACTCCCAGTAGATTGCAGTCTTCGGTGTGGGCGGTGTCTTTAGAGTGTTAGCTGTACAAATGCAGCTGCCTGTCATCTCTCCTAAGTGTTGCTTTTGATTTCTTCGTTGTTGAAGAATTAATAATATGGGACATATTCTGACTGGACATTGTGCTACACTGCAAAAACTGAACTGTTGCTTATACTCAACAGTATAATACTCAATACTGGCAGCTGAGTTTCCAATTTAAAGCAAAAATGCACATTAATAAACTGTAAAAATAGCAAATTTACAGTTTCTTACTGTAAAGTTAGAATTTTTTACAGTTTACTGCCGTAAAATTTAGCTGTATTATACTGTAAAAACAACATTATAATACTGGCAGCAGAGGTTCCAGTTTAAAACTGGAAAATGGATGCACGGCAATAAACTGTAAAATGAGTAATTTTAGTTAATTACTGTAAAATGGGCAATTTTACAATTTAGTACTGTAAAATGAGTAATTTGACAGTTTATTACCGTAAAATTAGTAATTTTTACTGCTTATTACTATAAAATTAGCTGTATTATACTGTAAAAACATTCATTTTTTACAGTGTAGAGGCCTTTGAAGACAGGGTTTTATTAATCGTTTGGGCCTGGGGGGCACCATACGTACTGGAGTGATTTTGCTCTAGGACGTAATTAAAGCATGGTCATGTAACTCCGTAAGCATAGATACAATTTTAGGGGCCCCCAAAATAGGGTAAATTTCTTTCTTTCCCCCCTTTTCTTTAGAAACTATCGTTTTGAGAGTGAGCGAATTTTCTTGAAAGAGCGGCATCTAATGTTATCAGGAGCTTTATATACATCACTGTAGCTTGATCGGACCTTGGAAACATCAATCCTTTACCATTATTAGTCCTTCAAAATGGCCTTTTTTCGTAGGTATCAATTTATGTAAACTTTAGATAAATTCTTAGTCTCAGAGGCCAGAACTCAAGTGAATGGTGCGTAGAAAATAGAAGTCCGTGAACACGAGGCTTCAAAATGTTTACCACGGCAAATTTTCCAACGGTAAATAAAAAACGAAAATCAGATGCGATCAGAGGAACTACTATTCTAGTAAAGAGAGTCGATCTCTTTTGGAAACGCGACAAAATCTCCGTGAAGACCTGTCACTTTTTTAATTATCGCGTGGCTTTTGCATTCCCCTTGGTCTTGGTGCAATTATTCAACAGCGAGCATAAGACATTATTTCCTTAATTATGTTCACTTTAGTAAAATTAAACTTAGCAAGCTTAATACTGACCCATAATTTGCTTCTGTAACATTTCACTGGTTCACGTAATTTCGTCTTTCCTTCCTCTCTTTCAAAATGCTTCTTCTCTTTTTTCATTAGTAACTTTTTTTCCTCTTTAAATAGGTTTGTTTTGCTTGAACGTCAGAACTGAAGGAATCTTTTATAATGAGTTACTACTGCCTCGGTTTTGATTCTGTTTTTGTGCCATCTAATGGACATTATTAGAAACGCTTTGCCGCTTGACCACTCTGAGTGACCGCAATGATGAATTTTAAAATCAACCTATCCTTCATGCATTTTGTACACATTTTTGGTTCATTAAATATAAAGTTAAATTTCTTTAGCAATTAAATAAGTAATCCACATGACATCGGCCGGAACAATAAGGGTTCACCATAAATTAAGTATGAATAATTACTATTCTCGTATTGTTCTGGTTAGTGTTTCACGTCTGCTAAGGCAAATTTATTATAACTATTTTTTTTCCTTTCTTTGCTGATCCAGTTCATTTCAGTTATTAATATGGTTTGGTGCCTGCCATTAGTAATCCAGATTTTAGTAAACCAAATTGACTTCGGATCTGTGAAAGTTGGTCCTGAAAATTCTGAACTTTCGTTATCATTATCAAGTAACTTTGGATTCAGCTTCCAATCATAGAGGATTTTTGTTAATATGTGTCATTTTTTATTCGAACAGTTCAAAGAATCATGGATTAAACCAGGTGGGACTTTTATACATTTGTATAAATTGTGTTTGCATTCGCTCAAATTCAGGCCCCAATTAGTGTCGATTTTTGATAATTGAAGGGCTTGGAGGATGAAGGGGTTATGTTATATTTTGAAAAATGAACACTCAGGACAATAGTAAGCAATGGATATAGGTAAGCAAATAAATTTTGGTACATCCATAAGTAGATGCCATAAGACCACTTTCATACGCATACTAACGACAAAACCAGAAAACAAATAAGCTGTAACAACTGCGACAATAAAATTTTGAACTCTAATTACTCGCAAATTTCTGTTTTGTCCCATAACCACTTCATCTCCCAAGCCCTTCAATTCTAACAGTAGCTGTCAGTTTCTGAAATTATTGTATTCTGAAATATTCTGGATCATCATTGATCTTGATTGTTTACCATTTTAGTAAATCCATGTACATCTGAATTTTAGTGAATCAAAATCTTTGTAAATATGATGCAGTTCCGGGCTTAATCATTCGGTGAATCATTCATTAATCTGGAAAAAACTATATTATGAATGAGATAAAACTACATTTCGGATTAATATCGAAAGATCGGATATAGTTGATACATACTTCGCTTTTTGATTGATCTAATTTTTATTTTTAATGTGACAAATAAAAATAACACAGTTTCGTATGAAATAATGATTTTTGTTAACTTTTTCTCTTATGAAAGAATTAAACTTTTTTTTCGAAATGTATCGTCTATACCCAACGTGGGTCAAGTTGAAGCACAAATGAATAAGCTGTTATGCTGGCGTAATAAGCAGCGAAATGAAGTTTTTTAAAATTGTTTCAAAAAAGACTGACAAAGCTTTAAATTTGAATCTGAGCTAAATGATGAATGTAAATTTGAGTTACAGTTAATGCGCAGAAGCGACTATTTTCTCCAAAATAAGCTCTTTGAAATATTTCAAGGGAAGTTTACTTTCTTTCAACCTTTTTGGGGTTATTGATAATCATTTTTGGGAAAGAAAAGTTAAAAATTAGTGAGTTAAATTATTACATGGTATTAAGTTGACCCAAGCAAGATGAATTAACTAGACCCAAACAACGCCATTGCGTTAGCTTGAAGGCGACAAAAATCGCTTCGAATAGAATCAACCGTTTTTGTTTTGAATTCAATATTGCAACTGACGTTTTTTGTCTTTCTTTCTTTTTTATGTGAAAACAAGAATAATTCTAATATTGTCCATCATTGCGCCTCATACATTTCATGCACCTACATGCTTATATGGTGGAAAATTGCTTTTCAAATCTGGAAATTTTTAACTGTTCAGTTTGGCGTCGGAGAGGTATTGTGATTCACTTCCGAAGTTTGAATCGCCCTTGGGTCATTCCACGTCAAATCGCCTAAGGCTATGTGCCGTCATGTCTCAGATTTTGTTCAATATTTTTTTACGGATAGATACCTATGAGATAAACTCAAATTATTTTTTTTAGATTTTTTGAATAAAAATTTAGGGTTGTAGAATTTTTTGAAATTTTGATTTTTTCAGAATTTTTGCTTTTTTATTTTTGGTATGCATTTTGAAAAAGCTCTATAACTTCCTCATTTTTCATTCAATTAAGCCAGTTTACGTATCATTTTAAAGCAAATTATTTTCTCCTTCAATATTAGGGACAAAAATGAGATTGTGAAAAATAGAATTTTGCCAATGGTCATCTGAAGTCAGATTTTGTGCTTTTTCAATTGGTATGTTCAATAGGTTATATCTCCGGAGTACCAACTCAGAACTGCCCAATTTTTTTTTTCAGTAATGACAACATCATATACTTTTTATGTATAAAAAATTAGGAGGGTGTTTTTCGTTGTTTTGGAATAAAAAATTCAAGCGTGTTTTTTCAGTTGGTATGATCAATAGGTTATATCTCCGGACTACCAACTAAGAACTGCACGCCACTTTTTTTCTGTTATGACAACATCATACTCTTTTTATGTATAAAAAATTGGGAGGGTGCTTTTTGTAGTTTTGGAATAAAAAAATCAAACGTGTTTTTTCAGTTGGTATGATCAATAGGTCATATCTCCGGATTACCAGTTAACAATTGCGCCAATTTTTTTTCGATAATGAAAACATCATAATGTTTTTTATGATCAAGATATTAGAAGGTTGATTTTTGTTGTTCTGAAATTTAAAAAATATATTGAATTTTTGAAACAAATTTCTTTGAAAATCAAGTTTTCGACAAGTTTAAAAACTCCGTAAAATAATAATAAAAAAAAACTATGCTATCACAAGGAAGACCACGACATGGCAGCTGAATGGCATTTCTTTGCCACGAGTCATGGCAAGAATGCATGCGATGGAGTAGGGGGCACAATAAAACGGCTTGCAATAAGAGCAAGTCTTCAAAGAACTCTCGAAGGACAAATTTTAAATGCACATGATCTATTTCAATTTGCCTCTCAAAACATAAAGGGGATACAGATGTTTTTCGTTACAGCAGTGGAAGTGGTTGCAAATGAAGATTTTTTAAAGCAAAGATATGAAAGAGCCTTAATAATAGTAGGCAGCAGAGAGAATTACTTCTTCAAGCCATTAGACACGAAGGGTATATTAGTGAAGAAGGTTTCTGTGTTTGAAAAACCTTTTGTTGCCACTGTCAGAACATCGTAGAAATAAAGATCGTTATTCATGAATTTTTTATGCTTTCATTTGATAACAAATTATAAAATGTTACGTAGATTTCAGAATAATGGAAATCAAATATAAATTTTTTCCAACCACCAAGAGCTCGCGAGTCTTTCTTTGTCAAACTATGAATGAAAGTATATTTAAAGACATTTCAGTTTACTTTATCGTGATTCCTATCGGTTGATGGAGTGGCTAGCAAATAATTACTGAAGAGTAAAATAATTCTGCAGCGACTTTTCACTACCAAAGCATGCAAGCAATAGAACAATATAAAGCTACCATCAAGTATTTGAATGTAATAAATATGATACATTTTCACCTGCTTGTGACGTGTGATGCTGAGTGAATCTCAAATTTAAGTTTCAAAAGTTGATTTTAAAGTAAAGTTTTTTGAAAAAAAACATGTTATATTTTTATTTCAAAGTAACAAAAAAACTTCGTTCTAATTTTTCGATCATAAAAACATCATGATGTTTTCATTATGGAGAAAAAAATGGCGCAGTTGTTAACTGGTTTTCCGGAGATATGACCTATTGATCATACCAACTGAAAAAACACGTTTGATTTTTTTATTCAAAAACTACAAAAAGCACCCTCGTAATTTTTTATACACAAAAAGTATATGATGTTGTAATCACTGAAAAAAAAAATTGGGCAGTTCTTAGTTGGTACTCCGGAGATATGACCTATTGAACATACCAATCGAAAAAACACAAAATCTGACTTCAGACGACCATTGGCAAAATTCTATTCTTCACAATCTCATTTTTGTCACTAATATTGAAGGAGAAAATAATTAGCTTTAAAATGATACTTAAACTGGCTTAATTGAATGAAAAATGAGGAAGTTATAGAGCTTTTTCAAAATGCATACCAAAAATAAAAAAGCAAAAATTCTAAAAAAATCAAAATTTCAAAAAATTCTACAACCCTTAATTTTTATTCAAAAAATCTAAAAAAAATAATTTGAGTTTATCTCATAGGTATCTATCCGTAAAAAAATATTGAACATAATCCGAGACATGACGGCACGGCCGACTATTTAAATTAGGCGATTTGACGTGGAATGAGCCCCTTGCAAAGTGATTCCAACTAGAATTACACAGGAAGAAAGGGTTAAATATTGTAAACGGATTTTTAATTTAACCTCTGAGGTATTTTCGCAGCTACTTACTCTATTGTTTCTTTGAACCCAGCCATTACGTGTTCTCTCTCTTCCTGTGGCTCATTATTCAAGAAGAATCTGTTGTTTCCACAACAGAACCTCGTCCAATTCTTATTTTCTTTCACCGTGCTTTGTTCTTCGCCTTCCTCCAGACAATCCATTTAAATCCGTTTGCCTCTTCACAGAATCGTTTACCCCATCTCCGAAAGGAGCGATCCGAATGTTTACTGTGTCTCCCGATGCTTCCTTCCAAAGTTCCGGGAATAGGAAGTGCCACGCTTTTGTTTCTCGTGGCTTGTTGCTGGCATAATGAAGGTATGATGGATGAATTCGTACCCGCTCCTAACCAAACACCTATTTGTTTAGGATTCCTTTTCGCTCTCAACTGTAATTGGGATAAATGAAATGGAATCAATTTTGCTTTGTACTATTTTGCAGACTCTTTCATCCCATATGCAAACAGTGGAGGTTATGAAAAAGCACCCTGCTCAAGTTTTTTTCGTTTGACTATTAGAGGGCTTTGGAAAGGATATAGTTACACAATAAACAGGAAATACTTCTGAAATTATCCAAAAAGTTATAAAAATATAGAATAAAATTTGTCATGCACATATTTCCTTAGACACGTAAATCAGTATCAAGTGTCATACAGCGTGGAACGTATTGAACCTCCTCCGTGCACTTGAACCTACGCCTCAGTATAGAATTTGTCCGAAAATCCACCACACTAGCGCGTATTGGGATAATATCTTCTATCTTGGCTCAAAATGATGGGAATTCTTCAGCTTTTGAGTATCGGTGCCACAATTGCCAATTTCTCAATTCCCTTAATTTGGCTGAGCTCAGAATGGATCTAAGTCACGGTTTCGAAAATGATAAAGTGTGACCGTAGTTTCCCCTAAACAAATGGAATCACTGCAGAGAAAATCAAGGATATAGGTGGTTCAGAAATTCATAAGTGTAGCACCGATCTCAAAAATTTGAAGAAATTTTCCACATTTTGATCCTAGGTGGAGAGTGCTATTTCAATACACGCTAGTTAGCTGGCTTTTCTGTCAAAATGCTATACAGCGCCACAAAAAGATACTGCTGCTTCAAGGATTTTTAAACAGCCAACAGAGAGCCATATTTCAAAGAATTCTTTATTAATAGGTGTTTTATGATCTCTCCCCCCCCGAATATTTCCAACCTCATTGCATCATTGTCTTTATGCTGGTTTTCGGAAACATTTTCACCCTCTTGTTTTGTTTATTGATAAATGGAACTCTTTGCTTTGATTTTGCTATTGTTGCAAAGCAGTTTTAATTTCTCTGCATGGGATTGAAGAGCGTTTAGCAAATCTGAAGTACGTGTTTGCAATTCGCCTTGCAGATTTTTTGCGTCTCACTTTTGTCGATTTTTTTTCACTTTAGCGTGTTTTTAAAAATATTGTGGAACGGGACCTAAACAGAGATTCGATGTCCATTTTTCTTCATCTGTGAAGAATCTCCAAAGAGGAAGCGTTTACAGCTGCCCCACATTATTGGCGAATCTTCCTAATAACTCGTACATCCATAATAATTGGAGCTCGTAACATTTTCCCCCCTTTTTTTTGGAGGGGAAGGAAGATCGACGCCGACAAGACTGCATTTCTTGTTCCAGGGGAAAGGTCGTCTGTGCATTTGTAGGTTGAGGACGCAACCTTTCCCCGTCAGGTGTCACCGCGGTGTTTGTTTTAGAGAGAGGTTCCTCCCCTCCCCTTCCCTCCTGCCTCCCCGAAAGTGAGAGGTAAATGTCCCACAAGTGGGTGAGGAGGGGCGGGAAGACGAGTGCCTCCCTCGTTAATGGTCGCATTCCGGCACAGACGATCAGTAATTCGGGCGTGAACCTCGGTTTGTCTTTTTTCATGAATCCCGCGTCCCACTTCCAGCAAACAATTTTTCATCACGAGTATCGCGAATTCCGTGGTTTGATGAAAGCCGTTTGAGCGTAGTTGCCTTGTTGTTGACAATGAACGTGATCACGTTTCACTTTCTTACCCTTTTTCGATAGGGTGAAAGAATCCTTTCAGAAGTGAACATTTCGTATCCTTTCATTACTCTTGCCGTATTGACTTTTGATTACCAATCACTGCTCCACATTTGCTGTTAAATTTTCACATATTTCCCACGATTCTTAAGCTTCACGGTACTTTAGTACATTTCTTGTAATGCTAAAAACGAACCATCTTGCGCACTTAGATTTAGTTAAATAGATCGAACACGAACTGCTGCTAGGGATCGCTGGTGGCCTGCACTTACGAGTTAGATTCGAATCACTCGGCCAGCATCGAAGGAAGTGCTAAGCCAAATTCTTCAATTTTTGAAATAACAGTTTTTTTTTAATTCATATGCCTATTTAAAACAAATATTTAATAGTAGTATTCACTAAATTAATGACTAGAATTCCTGGAATACAAAATACATTCGTTACTAGAGCATACGAGAGGTCTACCGCCCCTAATAAGCAGTTCCGCTCGGATTGCTTCGCAACCTGAACTCGGAGTTCTCTTGTCCGCTACGTACTATATTAATAAATTTAAAACTATATTTTGATACATATTTTGTCTTTTAGTTTATCATGGGATAAAAAAAATATTTTATGATTCATTTAAATTTGAAGAAAAACAGATTTTATTATTTTTTTTTTTTTAAATGGTCACATTTACAGGCTCTGTGGCACCATTTAAAATTACGGGAATGACCAAATGTTTTTCTGGTGCTAGTATTAGACCAAATGTAAAAAAATGAGGGGGTAAGACTTAATAAAAACCACAGTTGAAAAATAAGTACTGCCCTAATGTCTCTGCACGAATATCAGTAACGAAACGCAGTAGGGAGAAACTTAGTTTCACGAAAGCTCCCTCAATAGATTTTTTTGCCACGTAAGGAATCTCTTGCTTTTCACGGTTGGGTCAATGGGCATCATTTTTTTTTTTTTTTTTTTGCCACCCCACTCCAGTCAAAGCACCGATTGTTTGCGTAACCATTAAGCTTCGGCCTTCTTTCAGCAACCAAATAACTCAACTCCACTTTTCACTCTTGTAGTTTGTGGATGCAGGTGGTCTTCAGATTTGAGTGGGGACTTCTTCTATCCAAAAAGGAAAAAGTTTTATGTGTTTGTGTGGAGGTGATACTTGTGTAGGACTTGTGGGACGTGGCAAAGAATGTATTCCTAATCCTAGTTGCATTATTAAGCATATCTCTTTGAGTTTAAGGAGTTTTCTAGAACCCTAATATTTTACTGTGTGTGCATGGTGGGGAACCACTCCTTCAGTGGATCCTGTACAAACATTTTATATTCAAAAAGAATTCGGAGTGGATGAACTTGGTATCCAGCCACAACATTCAACAAACTGCGTTGTGTAGAAAAACAAAGAAAGAAATTTACAAAATTCCAACCTCAATTTTCTAGTCAATATAGGAACAATTTTTTATAACTTTTTACCCCTTTTGATGTGGAACTAGATCTTAGAATGCAAGAAAGTTTCTGATTTAAAAATATTTTTGCTCCACCCCTTGCACTCATAATACATGGGAAAATGTTATACAGACTTTATGTAGCAAAAGTCCTGTACGCACAAAACGACGAATACGTGGGAAAATTTTACAGGACGGCCTCCGAAACCTGGAGATTTAAAGAAAAAAGAAGAGATTCTAGAAGAATATTAAGAAAAAACTTAGTTCAAGCCGCAACTGTTTGTTTTAAGAACAAGATAATTTTTGTGTACGACATGAGTAATTTGAGTTTATATTAAATTTTTGTTTTTCAGTTCAAATGCATTTTCTAAAAAATTATTTTAATCTTTCATAAGTTCAAACTTATTTTCGATTTTTGACAAATCATACCTTTACCCGGTACAGAAAATACACCTTTGTTTGACAGTAATTATCTGTTTTGATTCTCTCCCATCAATATTACTTATTCTTGTCAGACAGGTTAAGTTGAAAAAAAAAAAAATAATAATAATAACTTGTGTTCTGATTGACCCCTTTCAGCTAGGTGAATCGGAACACCTCTAAAAAATATGAATATAAATAAAAACTCTTCAACTCTTGTTTTGTTTTTGCTTGAAATACCAAAAGCAAACCAAGGCCGAAGTTTTTACCCAAAAAATTAAATAAAAAAATGTTTTTTTAATTACTTTTATTATGATCAAAGCTGAAAAGTGTTCCGAGCCCAACCGTTTTACGGTACTACAGTAAGGGCATATCTCTCTATGGTCTGGTCTAGAGTTTCTTTGTTCCAAAAATGTTACGAACTACTGAATTCAGTAAGATTTTTTAGAGAACATTAAATTTGCATTCAAATGCAAATTTAATGTTCTCTAATCACAAATGTGATTTACTTATTTATTTAGTTTTCCAACGCATTTTCTTCTGAAAATTCTATTACCCTGACTAAAAGGAAGTACTTCGAGAGAGTGCTTGATTCAGAACTAATATTAATGTCCCTGAAACTGTTAATTGCTGAAAAATAAAAGCAGCTTCTGGCATGTTTGACAAACAGTTGCAATAGAGTTTCCAGTTTCGATGATTAAATTTTCCATTCTTCAATTGTTTGATTCGAAACTAAAACTACAATTCTTAGGTTGTGACAATGACATCAGTTCAAAGAAACATTCATTATTATTATTATTATTATTATTATTATTATTATTATTATTATTATTATTATTATTATTATTATTATTATTATTATTATTTTGTAACAGCATTTACGCGAGGAATATAATTATAAGTTTTGCAAGTGTTTGTACGTATGTAACTAGTTACTTTTATGGAAATAACTATTCTTCTGGATGAAAAAGGTGACTCCCCCCCCCCCCGCGACGAACAAAAGGGCAGTTTTGACTCGAATTAGTTACTGGATTAATACCTTGCGTTTATTTTAGACGAAACATTACTCTTAAAACTTTAAAACGATATTTTTGTAGATTATCATGCACTAAGTCTCTATAGATTATTTTATGAATGTTGTATTAAATTCTCCGCAAGACTATGAAAACAGCAGGGAGGAGAAACCGTTCTACATTGAAAGGTTCCTGTAATTTTTGCAGTTGAGCAAAAGGCGGCACCCCAAAGTAGAATTCTAAGGATGATTCCTCAGTATTTATCATACTATTTTTCTATAGATGTGTTAAAAATCTACTGTAAAGATTATTTTTTGCCACTCAAGTCTACCTATAACACTATGATAACATGTTTACAATTTTACTAATTGAACTTAGTTACATTTACTGCCAAAAGTTAAGCACGGAGAGGTAAAATGCGAAATGGACAAGTACTGCTTTGATTAACAATAAATGCGGCAGGAAAGTAGTAAATATGTTTATGCAATAAACAAAACACATAATTACATACAGAGATAAAAAAAAATAGTAATTTTTCTTAAATTATAAGATGACGCCATTTTGGAGTCATTTACAAAATGCTGTAAAAACTGAACAAACAACAAAAACGGACATTAATAGGGTAGGTGAGCAGAGCATCCCTCATCTGCATACAAAGCTTGCAGCGTGTCACCATGCTTTTTATGAGATGATCAACTATCGCAGAGTCGAGTAATTGCCATTCCTCCTGTAGAGCAGTTTCCAGCTCTGTGAGAGTGGCTGGGAGTGGGACACACAGCACGGTCAATTGCAAACCAAAGGTTTTCGGTCGGATTAAGGTCAGGCGAGTACGCCGGCCAGTCCATACAAGCAATTCCCTCCCCCTCCATGTAGTCGTTGACTAGGGCCGCTCTATGTTGACGTGCATTATCATTCATTAAAACGAAAGCATGACCCACTACGGCAGCGTACAATCTTACAGTGAGGTCTAGGACTTCATCCCGATACCATATAGCCGTCACAGATCCCTGTCTGTAGATGTGCAGATCGGTGCGATGTCCCAACAAAATCCCTGCCCAGACTATGACACTTCCAGCTCGAAATGCGTGATGTTCGACAATGTACTGGGGTTGATTGGGTGTTCCTTACTCTCTCCAGACCCTTGCACGCTTGTCATCGGCAGCGCAAATCTCGACTCATCTGTAAACATAACGTTGCCCCAATCAGACACAGTTCAACTCACATGTTGGCGGCACCATTTTAATCGTACCCCTCTGGATTGGACGGGGAGTGGAACACAAACCCGTGGTACCCGGGCATACAGGCCATTTATGTGTAGTCTTTGGCACACAGTAGTGGAAGATATTGTCTTACCAATGGCCGCTGCAACCATAGATGTTACGCGGGTGGAGGTCGCTCTTCGGTTCCGCTTGGCTACAACAGCAATATAAAGATCTTCCGAGGGGTTATAAACCCTTGGGAGACCTGTCACAGGTCTTCGGATAACTGTTTGGCTCGTTAGAAATTGTTTCCATAATCGTGAAGTGACGGAATGATGACCGCCAAAAAAAGGGCAACGTCTGTGATTGATTGTCTTGCTTCAATACGCCAGACATCGCGCCACCGCCCAGAATCTTTCATTCGCCGTCTGGAAGCCATACAAACACGTCTGTGTTGAAAACAAATCGTGGGGAAGTTTTAAACACCTTTTATCAGCACTTACATGTAATTCCTGTAACCCTTCTCTATGCTTCCTTCTTATACGAATGCCTCTTTTACATATTTCTCGACACGAAACCCTGATTGACTGTTACTTAACTTATTTGCATACTTCCAGCTACCTCTGTAGCGAATAGTAGCCTCTCTACTTCAGATTTGCTTTCGTAAATTTACATTTTCCTCTCCGTGCTCTGGCAGTGAGTGTAGTTATATAGTTGAACATATTTGTGTGAACTATAAATGACTGTTAAAGCAACTAAAAGAATTCAGTGAGATCACAGGTTCCGTCCCAACCGCTGACCTATGCTATGATTATTTTTCAAGTTTGTGTCCCGTGGCCCATTTTTGGTTAAGCAAGTAATATCCTGGATGGACTACGAATCATTACCTACAAACAAGAAAAAAAAAAGTTACATATATTACTGACACCGATAGTTCATAGTTCTTACGTAAATTACACATTGACTTAATAAACACTTTCTGTGATTTGTTAATTGCTAACACTATAGAAATGGGAAGAAGTCTATGTGATGAATTTTTTTCCATTTTTTAGTGAACAAAATATTACACTAGATAGAACACATTTTTACATCATTCATTTTTTTTTCCCGCAGATTTTCCTACCCAGTTCTTTTTTTTTTTTTTTTTGAAACTGTGATTCGTGGGTTCTTTCACTGCAATCTCAGCAAGCGTTCGAGTTGGAATGTAAAAATTTCCCTTTAAAAAAAAATCACCTGTAGCAAAGTTCTTCCTAAGTGTCTTAAAAATATTATTTTCGACTGCTGTTCTAACGATATCGTAGTTCTATTTTTTTTTTAACATTATCAGTAATAAATTTGGAGACTACTTCGCTATTTTTTAAACAGGATTGTTCCATTCAGCTGAAATTTTATACATTTCTTCATTAGTTATTTTGTTTGTTGATAGTCTCAGTCTCTTTCCTCTGTTTTTTCATAGGATATACTTTTAAAGATTGACACTAATCTGACTAATTAAAGTAGAAATTCCAATACTATCCAGCATGAGCTCTTTCCATGCTTCAAAACGAAATATTCTTTCCAGTGAAAATAGGCAAACCCACATACACAGGGTCAGCACAAAATAATGGCCGGAATATAAAATATTATATTTTCGAAACTATTACATATATTAAAATAATTAATGCTTGAAATTAAAGAAAAATAGATTTAGAAAACATCTGCCGTAGAACGTGGAGAATCCAAATTAATTGGAACCATAGGTAATTCGAATTTTCAAATTGTTCGTATTTTTGAAAATAACATAAAAAACAGTTTTGCCAGTTAATTAAATAAAGTGGTTATACAATATGTAAGTACATATTATACAACAAGTACTTATCGCCAGGGCCCGATTAACCTCTGAAGTTATGGAAAGCTCATCCTCATTTCAGGGCACTCTAATTTTGCCTAGGAAATTTTTTTCTAAAAATTACCTTGCAAAATACAGATTAAAGTTGATTTTCCCATCTCCTACTCCTCCCTCCCTTTTCTTTCCAAACTTATAGAAATTTGTATAGCAGCAACTGAGGGTGGTTTGTTGTTGAATCAGATTTATCACTTCCCAAAATTACCATAAAAGTACATTGTAATACAATTAAAATTTTATTTTATCAAACTAGCTCTCTTTAAGGCCGAATTTAAAAGCAGGAACTGGAATTTTTAAGCAGTTATTTCGTCATTTTTGGAAACTCTGAAAATTCTATAGGGCAGCTCAAGCTTCTAGAGCCTTTTGGATAATCAGGCCCTGAGTATCGCTATAATATATACTTTCATTTTTAAACAAATTTGGCAAAAATTAGCCCTTATTGTTTGCTGAACAAAAAAGGAAAATTATTAAAACTGCATAGGAGTGCTTTCGAATTTTTGACGCACTACTGTAGTCTGTAATTTACTGAAGAATATCTGCCTCAGATTCTACGATTGGAATATCTAAGTGGTTAAATTAAATTGAACCGATATTATTCTATCACTGAAATACTGATAAAACTTGACCTCCCTCTTTTACGACATAACCAAGATTTTCCAATTTCCAGTTCACAGATTGATTTGCAGTTCATTGTGAGATGAACGGTAGCATCGGAATGCAAGAGTAAAAGAAGGGTGTTGTGAAAGAGTTATTGACTCACCTTGATTCAAGGCGAACGACTTGCTTGTGTCGAACCTTAAGATGCGACTCCACCCATCGGAGCGCATGTTATCGGGATTAAACTTAATTAAAACCTTTCCTTTATTATGGGGACTGAAACAGCTCCAATAAAGTTTACGTGAACAATTTTGTATGCGAATTTCATTCACCAGTCATTTCCATTGTCTGGTCTGTCATAGTTTTTGTACCGGAAGTGGCATTTTGCATATCATTTTTCAATTTTTGTTTTCCAAATTAATTGCTTAGTTGCTAACCATTCAGTTTCGTGTGCGATTAAGGGTTGTGCGATTGTGTACTTAATGTTTGAAATGGTTTTGTGCATTTTATACCACAGAATTTGCCGTTCTGTGATATACGACCGAACCTTTCAGTGGTCCGAACCTTTCGGTCTCGTGTGCTAATAAGAGTTGTGCGATTGTGTACTTCTTAATGGGTTTGTGTATTTTATGCCACAGAATTTGCCGATCTGTGGTATACGACCGAAGCTTTCAGTCTCGTGTGCGAATAAGGGTTGTGCGATTGTGTACTTAATGTTTGAAATAATTTTGTGTATTTTACCGCAGAATTTGCCGTCTTAATTTCAACTTTTGGCATTGGGAATGCAATTGTTCTCTGCTTTGCGAAGTAGGAGAGCTTAACTCTTGAAACAAATAAAGCAAAAACAGAAATCAGCTGAGGCCTCGGTGAGAAGTTTCGCCTCGAAAGCAAGAGGTCTCGTGTTCGATTCTCGCCGGTGCGCTGGGTGTTATTTCCTCTCTTTGTGTTGTAAATCTTTCTTGTGTTGTCAAAAATGTTAACAAAGAAATCCAACCTCTCGAAGCAATGGCACCCTTCCTTGATAGTGGTTAATACGATACTATTACACGACAACAACTACAGGAAATCAGCTTAGAATCTGTGCGTTGTACGTTCTATATATGACAATAAATAATGATCATTATGAAGAAATTATTTTTTAAATGTTTTTTAAAAATTATAAATTGGCTGAATTATTAAGCTATTAAGTCAATGTTTGAATTAGTTAATTTACTAAAAATTTGTCGCGTTTTCTGAACGTTAAAAATATACGTAGGCACTGTTGACAGCCACTTCTAGGGATGCTTATACGAAATATTAGTAAAATTAAGTAAAATTAACATTGACAAAAGTTAAAGATTGAAATTTTGATTGATTGAACATTTGAAAAACTGAATTAAAGTGAAGTGAAATCAAACTGACTTCGAGTTGCTTTTCACTGAAATGAAAGAGCTTCGGGTGTTCCTTTTATTTTTTCATAATAATAGTTTAATGCGATGTTTTTTAAATTCTAAACTTGCTTTTCCTCCCTTTTCTTTCTTCCTTTTTTCTTTCAATCTCTCTATTTCTTATTCAATGATTAAAAAAAAAGTAAAATGTATTATGAAATTGTTTGAAAATTTGTATTTTTTTGGAGAACATCGTAAAGAATGTTTTTCCTTCATTTTATTTATTTAGTTATTTATATTCTTTTCTGGACAAATTTTCATTCTTGGTAATTTAATTTAACAATTTGTTTCTCCTATTTTTGTATGCTTTAACATCGGAAATGTTTTTTTTTGAATTCAATATGTTCCTTGTTAATCATTCATAAGCCTTTATAATGTTTTTGAACGAAAAGTAATGCTAACCATTCAAAAACTAAGGAGATCGTTTCCCTTTGAGCAAAGACGTTTTTTTTTTTGACATGAAACAAACGCATTTTGTTATGAGAAAGTTGTTTCATTATGTTAAAATTTATATTTAAAATTATTTATAGCTTAAGCGAATTGAGAGAGAGAAGAGGGATTGGGCTGATCTAAAAAAATCTCGTTAAAATACCAAAAAGTATACCGGTTTAGCTTTGAAAGAGATTATTATTATTATTATTGAGAAGGCTCAGTTTTCATGCAAATAAATCCTGTGCCTCAACTTTTATGATACTTCGCATATCATGCCGTAAGAAATTTTAATATTACTATGCATTTTTCTTAGTATATTGTGAAGTGTTTGTTTACCACAAAAATTAGTTGAAAGAATAAATTTTATTGCTGATTAAAAACCTGAGATTGCTATGCGTATTTAAATAAGATTTTTTTAAAAACTTCTTCCGACTAAATATTACAAGCAATTTGACAAGAGCCTATCCTAGATAAATTATCTCAGGTAGCACAAAGAACCTTTAAACGTTTTATAAACGTTTTTAAGCGGTTGTTACAACGTTAATAACCACCTTTAAAAAACGAAGTGTGCTACTTGGGATGGAACAGTACGAGGGGCGTTAACGAAACTAAGTCAGAAACATCGGGTAGAATGCAAAAACGAATACCCAATATCTCTTCTCACCTCTACTGGCACATGTGGGAATGCCTGAAATAGGACAACACAGCATTTTAGACCAAATTTTACATCCAGTGCTTTATTCGTATGAGAGCTCAGCTCCCTTACTTCCTTGCAATTTTTGCGTGAATTAGACAGTAATCTGGCTATTTATGTATGAAAATAATCAGAAGATCACAGGGGGTTTCCCACCAGGACTCGATTAAACTAGATTGATGCCTGGTTCCCGGTAAAATTTGGTGCCCTTACTCATAAAATATACACACCTTTTCAAAGTAGTTCATTTAAAAAGAGAGAGAGGAAGGAAATTTGTTTATCTCATTTTGATGCCGCTAAAATTGTGGTGTCCAGGTCCACGGATCTGTAGGACCGTGCGTTAATCAGGCCTTTGCTGCCTCCTTTCTTTCGCTAGGAGTAGAACTATGTTCACATGTATTCATATTTTTCACATGGTAGGATTAGTACTATCACTCAAAACCGTGGGTTGTGTGTGTAGGGGGGAGGAGCATATTTAAACTACCCAATGCTCCTCACGTAATTACACTCCTGATTATCGAGGTCGTACCCAGGGACTTAACCCATTCGGAATCTTTCCGAAATTATCTAAAACACAACGGAGTCAAAAGCTACTACCATCGACAGCTTTATATACTTGCTCTGACATACTTCGAACACGCCCCCCCCCCCTCTCGCCCGAAAATATAAACTGGATTCGGTCATACTAGTGAACGAGCTTCCACTAATGATGGTCAACATAAGGTCCAACTCTGAGATCCTCTACTCGTCAGAGAAATCAAAGGTGCGAAAAGAATCCTTCCGACCTCAAAACAGAATCTTGCGTGCTTGCTGTCCATTAACCTCACCCAACACGTGGCTCATTCATGGGTGATATTGCGATGCGGCCACAAAAACGCATCGCCCACGCTTTTACCCATTTCCCGATCGCGTGTCACGGCACGGAGGGATTCCGTCCACAAAATTCCACCAAACCCATCAGATCAATAATTTTCAAAACAATTCTGTCTCTCTCTTGTCATGCGGTTGAGTTCGCAACTAAATTGTTTAGTGGGAAAGAAGCACAGAAACACTCTTAAATTTGCTTATATCTATTTGAGTATAATGTTGAATTCCTTTAATGCTGAAATAGTTGTTCTTCAAGTTTCAAGTTAATGTCAAACACACAATTATTTTCATCACACCTGCGGTGGCCTGCACTTTTTTGACCGAAGACCGCGTATCATATTAAGAAAAATTCTCACTGGCCATCCAGAACGCACAAATTTGTAAAATCTCAAACATTTTTCCAAACAATGTATGAAAACATGGGAAGAAAATTACTTAACAAGAACTATTGTTATCATTACTATTAATGCGAAGCTTGGTGGGTTTTCTAACGGTTTTCAAGTCTATTTCTGAAGGTTTAGCTCTAAATTTGGGACATTAGATGACTGGGTGGTAACAGGTTCAGCGGGAAACTAACATCATGTTATCTCAAGGGTGGGGGGGGGGGGGGGGAGGGCTTATTCTTTAAGTTGTTTCTGTGGGTATCAGTAGAATATCAGTAGTAGGATTCACACTCGAAAATGATTTTAATTGGAATTATTATGACAAGGCCAGTCACGCCTTATTGAAATTTTTGTAAACGAAATGTTAATAACTGATCAGAAGATTTTTTCATTTTCTTTTTTTTTTCAGTTGTAGTTGAGATACATCAACTATTCCTGATATTTTATTGCAGCAATTTCGTTAGTTATGGTTCAGTCAAAACTCAAATTTTGTCTTAGCTCTGCAATTTTCTTTGTTAAATTGACATCATCGTTTTTTGTTCTAATTATATTATATTATTTTCCAGTTGGACGACTGCACACTGCAACTATACCGGTACAATGGTTGCGAAGGGGATTATGGTAATTACTTGGATTTGGAATCTACCATAGACGAGCAGGCTGAGGATTTCGAGGATTTCCATCAAAAGTGAGTTCACTTTCCCTTGCCCATAGAAGTTGTTAACAAACTGAAACAACAGGCCTTAAAATCTGTGTGTGTGTGTGTGTTTTCTTTTTTTTTTCAATACATACCATTAAACAATGGCGTAAAGAGGATGTACCAGTAGATTGTTGGGTAATTAAACCAAGCTCGAAAAAAAAGAGGACTTGATTCCCAATGTCGGGTGATAGAAAATTTCCATTTAAGTTATAGTATTTATTTTAAGTTATTAGATTTCAGATTATTTTTTCCTTCCAATTTTGCTAATTTTCCTCAATTATTCTACTTGAAATTTCAATAAATCGGCAGTAGAAACATAGAAAAAATAATTATATTTTACAGACTTTTTTTTTTAAAGTTAATATTTTGATAGATACATACAGTTAGAATTAGTGTAGATTAACAGGTACAAAAAGGATTAAGACAGGAAAGGGTTGCGCTGGGTGTGACATAGGTTACGTGGCCAAAGCGGACGTGGCCAGAGCGGACAGTGGTTACAGCGGACACGTGAGGGGAGCTGGATGGGCAGAGCGGACATTCTAGCACCTGTTGTGTTATTTCTCTAATCAGTCAAATGTTTATTCAGGACAGTTTAATGTTAAGAAAAAAGAGAGAAGAATACACATGTTTCGGAATTTTATGATTTTAGGGTAAATGCATGTGATTTTCGTTACAATTAAAAAAACACGAAAGAAAAGTCACACAAAATAATCCATAGCAATTTGCTTTCGTTTTCCAAAAATCAGCATTTTTTAAAAAAATTGATGTTGAGGCATTTCCCGCTTTTTTTTCTAAATAAAAACATTAGTTAAAAAAAAATAAGAAAAATCTTCTTTGGAAAAAGTAAAAAATAATAAGCAACGAAAAAAATACACTCGGCGAAAAGCTGATACCACGCTGGGTTGCCGTTAGTTTACATTTGGTTGGAGCGCACATCGTAAAATGAATCTTCACTAGTTTGGCGAAAAATTTCAGATGCGTTGCGCATGCGCAGCTTATCATTTTGTAAAATTGCCTTAAAATACTGGTTTAAACTATATTTGTTATTTTTAGAAGTGTTTATTTACTTATTTATCTGCACCCTTTATCTGTTCCGTGATGGGGGAAAAATGTGTCCGCTCTGACCACGATGAGTTTCGCAGTGTCCGCTCTGACCACGAAATCTTATGTATCCGCTCTGACCACGTCCGCTCTAGCCACACCACCGTGACATAGGTAGATTGCTACAGCTTCAACTGTGGCTAAGCAAATAACGCTGCAGTAAAGTTGAAAATAGACAAAGTGTCATGCCACAACAGCTGTCACGTAGCATGCATCAGTGATGCTAGCACTTTTTTTTATAGAGAAGTTAGATGAAAGTGCGTCATAGTTGCATGTTTGTTACGTATTCAGTTTTTAGTGATGTTGATCCACAACGTGTTTTAATGAAATCGAAGCTGTGTGTTGTTGGTGTAAGATTTGTGCCCTAGCTGTTTCATTTTATGAAACGTTTATTCCTAACCAGTCTTCTTCATTGGTTCTTTTCTGTTGCAACTTGAAAGGTCGGTTTAGGCGTTAAGAGGGACATTTTCTCAGGGCAAGCTGTAGTACGACACTACTTGCCACGTAGTGCTTTTTGTCGACTGTTAAATTGCAGTTCTCTTATAAGGCTGGCTCTCTCTGAGTTCAAAAGCTTAATTTATATTATAGAAGCTCCTGTTTATTGTAGAGATCTTAATCACATTGAATGTTCGTTTCGTTTTTCAAAACCATTTGGTTTTTCCCAAAAGCTGCTTCGAGATCAAACATGACCACATGTAAAACTCGCAGCAGGAACGTTAACTGATACACCATAGAAAAACACATTGTCACTGAAACAAGGAACAGGGCAAGAATCAGTAAAATATAATTAAGAAAAAAGACAGACAACTAACAAAGGAAAGATGATTAATTAGGAGTAGATACGAATACTTCTTTTTTTTAATTAAAAATCAATGTCCTAATCTTTGCCCGTGGAGTAGACTTTAGACAGAGCTGGCAGGGTTAGATATATAAGATCAAATCAACTTGGACGGTAACATAGCTCACATGTTTGGCTTAAAACTGACAACGTATGTTTTTACCGCGGGCACAACATTAAAACTCGCCCTAATCATACCAAAGAAAGTATGTTTCATACTATTTGTTGGTAACATTATTCAATTTTATGACCGATATCACAGTAATAAGACCCTATATTCCTGTAAGAATTGTAAATCTCCTGAAACTGTCCACAGTCATCTGATTTTCTTCATGATTTTGTCCACATTTGGGCGTTTTCACTACCCTTTTCAGTCTTTACATACTTGTAGAAGGTTTAAATTCAAATAAATGTCATTTAGCTGTATCAACCTCTTTCTCAGTATGTTTCTTTTACCTTCTTTTCCCCCTTGCTACTCTTTGATATGGGTGCTCGTGAGAATTTCTGCTGTTTTCCTTTTTCTAGTTGTTTTGCCGGATACAACTTTGGGCGGTGTTCGAATGACAATCGAAGTCACGTGGTATTACAACTGTATCTGTAGCTGCAGTACCAGCGTCGTTAAAAACTTTTATCAAGTGGTTAAGGTGCAAGGTGTAAGCTACAAGCTGCACCACTGGCTTTAGTCAAGAGAATTTCTCAGTTGTTAAATTCCAAGTACTCTACAACTCATGGTGAAACAACACGATTCTAATTAGTGGGCTCATGGTCAATTACAGGATTCTCAATATTTCTTTGGAAGATAGCAGGAGCTTCGGGCTATGTTACCATTATACCTGTGTTGTCAGGTCGAGAGGTAGGACCTGATGGTTTGTCAGTAAAAACTTGATAACAATTGTAATCAAAACATCACGGCTGCCGATCCGTTTTTTTTCGCTTGGGTGTATTTTCAATTATCAGCAAAATAGGTTTATTAGGTAAATCATTAATTAATTTACCTAAATAGAGGTAAGTGGGTACCTATCCGCTTTACCGATACCCGCTATAACCCCTAAACAAAGTAACAAAATGCACAGTCACTTCGCAAATAATGCTGCTACAAAGTGTTCGCTATGGAACTCTGGTGACTACCTGCAGTTGGTCGATATTTGAAGATTTTTCACACAGGTTCTGACTAGCTTTGGGCTTACATCCCATACAGCTGTGAAAAATGTAAACATTCGCTCCTCTCGTTAAAGTATTTCACTTTCAATAATCGAGTGGTTTATCTGTTTCATACGCCCAGAACAAGTTCCTTTCGGATGATTTTCCACTCAAACGCTCATATCTTATGCACTGCGAAAGTGGTTTCGCGTAACCGATAAAAAATTAAGTTCGCATGTTCGTTATTCAATGTAAAGTAAACCAGACGATGTAATTTTGGTCCAATATTGCAATTTTTCGGCGTAAAACTTAAATTCATTAGCTTACTTGAATTTTAGAGACTCGCCGAGAAAATATCTGGGCGGGATTTTTCTTTTAACAAACGCAAAGATGTTTTTCGGGATTTTAGCAGATTTAATAACAAACCAGGTCGTTTCTCATTAAGTGTCGTTTCTCATAATTTTTTTTCAGTTTTAAACTTTTCTTCAGGAAATATTGGGCAATATAAAGAAATATGAGATGAAAAATAATAGTAATGAAGAAAGTGCCTCATAAGTTTTTGTTTGCGATATCCGATATGCAGAGTTTAGAAGTTCAACGAAGAACTGGTCGGAAATGTATTTCTGAAGCACAAGAATTCCACATTTTGCAAATCTTTGATATTTTATTGCACTCCTATAAAAAGCAAACATTAACTCGAGCAACACATATGTTACTCTAAGTAACACTACAACTGGTACTTTTAGAAACTTACGCTCATTAAAATGTTACCTCGGCTCACACCAGAGTGATGATTCCCGAACATTTTATTGATTTATCCAAGACGCTATGTTTTGGCCATTGTGCGGAGGATTTTCTCCCAGTTCTTTCCATCTCAAGCATTAAAAGCGAAAGATGAACTATAAAATAAGCATTTTAGCAATGGCAACACAATGAACGACGTTCACCTGCGAAAGAGAACTGCTTTTTCACGTCTTTGTGGTGATATCAAAGTGTGTTGCCCTCTTACAAATACACGAAAAAAATATTTCACATGTTTATATATAAAAAAAAAAAAAAGACGAGAAATAAAATATCCAAAGTGTGGTAGTGCCGCCTCGTAAGTATAAGTAATGACGACATTCAAGCAGCTACGTAATGGTATTTTGACGACGCCGACGAAGTTCAACCGATCTCTGCCAAAATTGGCAGATCGTTTCTGAATTTCCGAAAGCCTCGAGGGGTGTTTCGAATGCATTGTGGGTGGAAGAAGATGACATTGAAGATGTGTCGATTTCGCAATTGAACCGCATGAAGAAATGAGCTTTTGATGGTGGAGAAAGTTTTGGTGTGAATGTTTTTTTTTTCTACCTTACATTATTTTCTCGTGGTGTTGCCACAGTCATTTTACAAAATAGTTTCTTATTAGATCTGTGGTTGAGGAACTAAATTATGTTTCAGGATGGTGCTGCGATATTTTTTATTTATCTTTTCTTTGCATTTTTTGTGAAATCACTCCACCATTGGATGTTAGGCTTAATTTTTGAACAAAAAATTTCGAGTTTCGTTTAATGCTACATTTGGAGTGAACTGGTATAGCTATGCAAAAGAGTTTTTTTTTTTTCAATTAAACTGCTCTACACTTTTTTAGTCCTGAATTTCATTTATATTTTCGAAATAAATATTTCTTGTTGATTGCATAAGTTCAGAGAAGTTTTATCTTCAAAAGACTGGTTTCCTTTTTCAAAACGTATTTAGAGGTGTTGAAATGAAATTTGGATTTCTTGCTTTTCAATTAGTAGCATAAGAAGTAATAAGTATTTTACAGAATTTGAAACTTTTAAGCAAAAACACATTTAAGATCTTTCTAATTTTCAGAGCGTTGAAAATGCTTGTTTGCTTATGAATTGTACTTCTCCGCCAGTTATAAGCAAACTATTATCAACTTATACCACGTTAACGTTCACATTATGGAGTACTTGTACTCAGAAGTTAAATCTAGTAAAAAAATAAAAAATTACTTCGTAGATTGGTTGATGCTGTGCTCGGCAAGAAATCAAACGAGGCCATTTTTAGAAATCATCGTTTTCACCAGATTCACTATCTTTCACTACATAAATCTGCTCAGAAAGGGAATTCCTCCATACTTTGTAGAGCTGCGATTATAGTCGGACAAGTGAAAGTTTGTCTCGGAGAAAGCTCTGTTTCAGTGACATTTCTACAAGGCCTTTAGGTCCTGGTAGTCTTCATTTCTACAAAGTGACTTCTCAAGCTGGTTCAGGCTGGACTTAATGATTTCTCTGAGCTAAATTGTGAATCGGATGATCATTCATGATCTGATTCTATAATTGAAAGTAGCTCGATGTAAATGAAATTTTCTCTGCTCTATGAGTTCTAAAATATAAGTAGGTTTTTAATGAGTTTTGTTATTATTCATGATATTACAGAATCTCCTTCGGAATTTAAATAAAAATTGTTTTAAAGGTAAATGATAAAGTACATTCGTCTCTTAATGTTTTATAAAATATATAAAATTTCAGTTCGTCGTGTTGTATTTAAACATGTAATAAAAGGCGTTGAACCAATATTTATATATATTGTGCATAGGTGGGTGGTGCATACATCGTTTGCGTGTTTAATTTCTGTTCTTTATTTCTTCTTCCCGGACTGCTTTACTTACTAACCGTAAGTTAGAGAGGGAAAAAAAACTCCCTTCCATAACAAACTGACCTTCCAATCTGTTCGAACTTCCTCGTAAATCGCCTTCTCGTAAAAAGAACAAGACTTAGCGTGTTCTGTGCCCTTTGCTGGGGTGGTGCGTTGCCCTTTCCGGAGTGTGTTCTGAGTAACAACGGCCATCTATTTCCTTACGCGACATAATGAAAATCCCGCGCAGTTCTCAAACTTGTGGAATTCTTTTTTTTTCTTTTATTATTAGTCTTCGCTTCCTTTTGTGATGTATAAATCGTCCGTCAAAGACTCGGGGCCGCTCGGAATGGACGAGCGGGACTTTCTTTTCTGATCGTCTGTCAGAACACACCCTTGCCGGCATTGAAATAGTCATGCGAAGGGACAATGGAATGAAAGTCGCTTTATATCCGACCTGGGAATGAGGGAGGGATGATTGGGCCTAAGGTGATGGTATGCCTTGGACGGGTCAGGGAATATATCAGGATTTAGTAAAATCCGGGCGAAAATATTTAATTCTATTATGAACTAGAAGCGGAAGTGTATCTTTAACAAGGCGTCTTCTTTTCGGAAATATTTATTTATACATTTTTCTACTTTTGATAGTAAGAAGTAGAAGAGCAAATAGTATTATTTACAATTTTTTAAAAATGTTTCCAGTAACTCTATTATTTGTTGATGTATGCAATCAGATGGAGGTGAGGTAAAAGCTCTCATATACCCGAATCGTTTGTTTCAGAAGCCTGGCAAATGTTGTATTTGTTATTTTGAGAAAAGCATGAAAAAGAAAAAAAAAAAAAACTTTAGCAACACAACTTTTTTTTTCAAGGCATTAATTAATTTTCTGCTTAAAGTAGAGCATATTTGGATATTGTATACACAAAAGAAACGTTCTTGCTTTTTATTTTCTACTCAAAACTCTAATGAAGTAAAGTAAAATAAAGTAGAAACAAAAATATAATATTTTTTTAAACACTTGACTGGTTTTTGCAGTCTACAAACTAGAAATTTATTTTTTACACTTTTTCTCTCAGTTTTTAAAGACATGATATTGAAAATAAGAATGTTACCTGAGAATAATACACTGGCGGAAAAAAAAAATCCCAACACCAAGAAAGACTTGTGTTAGATAAACGAAATTTGGTAGGCGTCTTTATACAACTGAAAGATGACATCGATTGAAATTTCGTGTTCCGCGCATAAGTGTGGCGCAGCTGGCGTCACTCAGAACATGCAAATAAGGCTTGTTTTAAAAGCGTGTTGTGAAGCTCGTGTGTATTATTTTTCCGTGAAATTGGACGAATTGCGTTCATGTTAGCCAGGAATACCTTTTAAGAAGACGAAGAAGCCACTATCAACAGCTCACCAAGTTTAAACGAGGTCGTACAAATTGGATACGAGAAGGTGGATTTTCATTTCGCGATATTGCAGAAAGACTTGGGTGGGAATGTTTCCACCATGCATGATTATTGGAAGCTATGGGCAAGGGATGGTACTACCTCAAGAAAATCGAGTTCCGAGCTGCCACGTGGCACGACTGAGAAGGAAGATCGCCGAATCTTGCGTACGGCTGTGGCGCATCGTACTGCATCTGCGGCTGACATTCGAGCTGCAGTTGGTACCGTCGTGACCCAAGGAACGGTAAGAAACTGTTTACTTCAAGGACAGCTCCGAGCCAGGCAGCCTGTAGCCGGTATTCCATTGACTGCAAACCATTACCTTTTCCGACGGCAGTGGTGCCACGACAGAGCTCACTGGAGGTCGGAGTGGAGATCTGTTGTAATTTTTGATGAAAACAGATTCTGAATTAGTGCCAGTGGTGGCTGTATATTGGTCAGAAGGAGGCCAGGGGACCGCCTGCATCCAAGCGGTCTACGGCCTAGACACACGGGACTCACACCTGGAGTTATGGTCTCTGGAGCAATTTCCTACGACAGCAGGGGCATTCTTGTGGTTATCCCAAACTCACTGACTGAAAATTTGTCGTCAGTCTGTTAATTTAACCAGTAGTACAGCCCTTCATGAGTAGCATTCAAGGGGGCGCTTTCCACCCGGATAACGCTCGCCCTCACATCGCTGCTGTAACGCAATGTGCTCTACAGAGTGCTGACATGTTACCATGACCTGCAAAATCACCAGGCCTGTCTCCAATTGATAACGTATGGGATATCATGGGATGGCACCTCGAGCATCATCCACAGTCAGCAATGACGGTCCTAGTATTGACACAGCAAGTGCAACAAGCATGGAACTCCATACCACAAAGTGACATTCGGCACCTGTATGACATAATGCATGCACGCTTGCAGGCTTGCCTTCAAAATTCTGGAGGTTACACCCTCTATTAAATTAACGTAATTTCACATTTGCACAGCATTTTCTTGAGCTTAAATTAGCCAGTGATCTTGTACATTTAATCAGTGAAACATGTTAACTAGACAATTGCATTACCCAAATTTCATTACTCTACGGCAATTTTTTCTTGGTGTTGGGATTTTTTTTCCGCCAGTGTATTTATTTGTTTAGTATTAACTTATGACATCATAATGCAATGCATTTTCTTCCTATCTAAAAGAAATTGGAAGAAATTTTCAAAGTATTTTGAAAAAATTGAGAAAAATAAATCGTCTCTGAAATAGAAATTAGTAACTATTCTTAAAATCGAAATTCTGAAAGAAAAAAAACAGCGATGGTGAAACTGATAGCATTAAAAATAATCATTATGATTATTAATTGGCTAGAGCCGATTAATCGGTTGATTATCAACAGCCAATTAATCGGTAATCAGTAATCTGCCAATGTGCTTATCGGTCCATCCCTAGTGAACAACATTATAATGCTAATCATGTTCAATATTATAGCCATTCTCAATAAGTATTATACAAATTTTGTGTGGACATAATAGACAGTATTCATATACAATATTGCCAACACAATGTTACCGTAAAATGTTCTTAAATATTACGACTAGATTTTTTATAAACATTTACGCATAGATTTCGAACAGCTATTCTGTATATTATCTGTACATAGTACAATTATATCCATTGACCTTGCAGTCAGATTTATATGTAGGTAGACAATGCAGTTAAATTATAAAATTACTGCCGTAGATATTATGTGTACTTTGTATTGTATGTATTCTCTAAACATGTTGGAGATGCACTCGCAGACGCTATCATTATTTAATATGGAGAGGAAAGATACGACTAGAGGAAGAGCAGCGGCTCGGAGCTCAAGCTCCAAGAGAAGAAAGTTGTGTCAACCGTTCTGGATAATTTTTTTTAATCCAAGTCATTCAGGAAAATGTAAATTGTGTTGCACATCAAGGGCTTCTCTTACAGAAACTGCTAGCACACAGTAGTTGCCCTACTCACCACCCGAGTCAGTCTCTGTTCGCAGCCTTCCTCTCCTAAAAGCACCAGGTTATACCTAACTAACTTTTGCAATCAGGGTCGAAATGACTCAAACGGTAAACAAATCAATGCTTTATTCGAGAAAGGGAAGATTGTGGATTGTTTGTCTACCGGCGGAGTCATTTTGATGTTCCATAGTTACGGTCCCAGGAGCTAGACACTACGAGATACACACTCACGCATTCACGTTAATTGTATCAATAATTTTTAAAACGCAATAAATGAAATATTGATCTCCTCTTAAGACACCCTAACTTTCGTAGTCCATATTCAATTTTGTTTGTGTGGGAAAACTAAAACTAAATTGTTTTCCAAGTTTTGATCTGGTAACATTGGATAAAAGTTAAACTGCAAAATATTTTCACAATTTGTTTATCAAATAATAAAGAGAAAGAAAAAGTAAAAGAAAAACTATTTTCAGATTTGTTGTTTTAGAAATTTTGCAGCATTTTCTAGCAGAGTCATTTCAGAATTTTTGTGAATGATAGCCTAAACCTTAACAAGTCACTCTGCATGAATGTGATACTTTATCGCTTCTATGTTTCCTTCTTAACTTTCACTTACACATTCCTTCATCAAAATTCCATCATAAGGAGGAAATACCACTGATAAAAATACGAGTTACTCCTGATACCGGCTTGCTGAATTTACAGATGCCATTCGAGCTTCGAACAAAAAAAAATCCATCCATCCCTATTCGCACCCCATCCCGACGCGTTATCGTTGCGTGAGTATTCAATTGAAACTATCTTCCGTTTCATTCCATTAAAGTATCGCGTGTTGTCATCGGAGAGTACATCTTAATGGTCAATCGATAGTAGCAAAATTATTCTAAGGACACCAGCTGTATCGATTGAATGGTTGAGCATATTGCTGATTTGCTCCTGTAGTCTGTGGAGTTAGCGACAAAAACAGCCTAAATATTTCACTTCCGGATACCAGTGTGAAATTTGGTACAGAGCTTAAGTACATATATAAGAACAAAAAACCGCCGGGAGACACTTGATCAGGGGTCATGAACTCACGTGATGACGTCATCAAGATGGCCGCTTTTACAGGTAAATACGTTCGTTTAATTGCTTAAACTCCATCATAGATTAAAATATTGCAAAACTCAAAGGTATCATCTGAAAGCTCTTTAAAATAGCTATTTAGAAATATTTAATTTTTCTTTCTGAGGTCAAGGGCCCACCTGTAATGACGTCATCAAAATGGCCGCTTTTAAAGGTAAATACGTTTGTTTAGCTCCCCCTAAAACTCCATCATAGATTTAAATATTTCAAAACTCAACTATATCATCTGAAAGCGCTTTAAAAGATCTATTTAGAAAGATTTAATTTTTCTTTCTGAGGTCAAGGGCTCACCTGTGATGACGTCATCAAAATGGCCGCTTTTACAAGTAAATACGTTCGTTTAACTGCTTAAAACTCCATCATAGATTCAAATATTGCAAAACTCAAATATATCATCTGAAAGCTCTTTAAAAGAGCTATCTAGAAAGATTTAATTTTTCTTTCTGAGGTCAAGGTCCCACCTGTACTGACGTCATCAAAATGGCCGCTTTTACAGGTAAATACGTTTGTTTAACTCCCCCTAAAACTCCATCATAGATTCAAATATTGCAAAACTCAAATATATCATCTAAAAGCTCTTTAAAAGAGCTATCTATAAAGATTTAATTTTTATTTCTAAGGTCAAGGGCCCACCTGTGATGACGTCATTTGAGGCCATTTTGATGACGTCATTACAGGTGAGAACTTGACCTCAGAAAGAAAAATTAAATCTTTCTAAATAGCTCTTTTAAAGAGCTTTCAGATGATATATTTGAGTTTTGCAACATTTGAATCTATGATGGAGTTTTAGGGGGAGTTAAACAAACGTATTTACCTGTAAAAGCGGCCATTTTGATGACGTCATTACAGGTGGGCCCTTGATCTTAGAAAGAAAAATTAAATCTTTCTAGATAGCTCTTTTAAAGAGCTTTTAGATGATATAGTTGAGTTTCGCAATAGTTGAATCTATGATGGAGTTATACGTGGAGTTAAACAAACGTATTTACCTGTAAAAGCGGCCATTTTGATGACGTCATCACAGGTGGGCCCTTGACCTTAGAAAGAAAAAGTAAATCTTTCTAAATAGCTCTTTTAAAGAGCTTTTAGATGATATATTTGAGCTTTGTAATAGTTGAATCAATGATGGTGAGTTTGGCTCCTTTTATGCCGCTGTATCCACCTGGCTACCTGGCCCTCTGGATTCTTGAAATTCAAAAGCCAAGTTAAAGAGGCATGATCGGTTCGGAGCAGGAATTTACGGCCGTAGAGGTAATGATGGAAATGTTCTACAGCTTTAACTATGGCGAGCAATTCCTTTCTCGTGACACAATAATTTCGCTCCGACTTGGATAAGCATTTGCTCCAGTAAGCGATGACATGTTCGTTACCGTCTATTTCTTGAGATAAAACAGCTCCAACGCTCTCGTGGCTCGCATCAGTGTCAAGTATGAAGGATTTTTCAGGCTGAGGATAAGAGAGAATAGGCGTTGATGTTAAAGCCTCCTTCAGCTGTAGAAATGCATCCTCGCATTCTTTGGACCATTCAAATTTTTGTTTGCTCTCCGTCAGCTTATGCAAAGGTCGTGCAATGTTGGAAAAACCCTTCACAAACTTCCTGTAGTACGTGCAGAGCCCCAGGAAACTTCGCAGCTGATGAACATTTTCGGGGCGGCTCCAATTCTTAACTGCGGATACCTTATCTGGATCTGTTCGTACGCCCTCGGAGGAGATAATGTGACCAAGGTAGTTCACCTCACGGCGGAACAAATTACATTTGGACGGGCTCAACTTCAGGTTGGCTTCCTTAAGCTTTTGCAGCACCTTCCTAAGATTAGTCAAATGTTCCTCAAAACTGCGTCCTATGATGATGATGTCGTCCAAGTAGACAAGACAGGATTCATAAGAGAGTCCTCGTAGCACTGATTCCATAATACGCTCGAAAGTGGCTGGTGCATTGCAGAGGCCGAAGTTCATCACTTTAAACTGCCACAAGCCTTGTCCGGTTGTAAACGCCGTCTTCTCTCGGTCGTCGGGGTGTATCTCCACCTGCCAGTAGCCGCTCTTTAAATCCAGGGTCGAAAACCACTGGTGTCCGGAAAGGGTGTCCAGAGTGTCATCGATCCGTGGAAGAGGGTAACTGTCCTTCTTGGTGATGTCATTCAGGCGTCGGTAATCAACACAAAATCTGGTGGAGCCGTCTTTCTTTCGGACCAAGACGATAGGGGATGCCCAAGGACTGGATGAGGGTTCGATGACGTCATTCTCCTGCATCTCTTTTACGAGGATCTCAACCTCTTCCTTCTTGGCGAACGGTAGTCGTCTTGGATGCTGCTTGATAGGGGGATGATCTCCAGTGTCAATCCTATGCTGCGTTAAATTCGTGCGACCAACATCCTCGGATGTAGATGAAAACACCTGCTTGAAGTTGTCCACCAATTTTTCCGCAGCGTATCTTTGATCCGTCGATAATGGTGCACTCCCAATTAATTTCGAAGTCAAGGACTCGGAAGACACAGTCTCGGAGGAATCAATTCTTCTGATGATGCAGTTTACGGGAGTACAAGTTGCCAACACTTCTCCTTTCTTAATATTCCTCGGTCTTTCACTTACATTGGCGACTCTCACAGGAACTGCATTCCTTGAAAGGTCCACAAGCGTAGACGCCACTAATACTCCTTTTGGGCTATTACTCTGGTTAGGATATTCAATTAGGCCGAATTTAAAACTGTTATTTTCCTTGATGGAGCCAGGTATTAGTACTTCTGATCTAGAGGGAATCGATAAATCTGTTTGGGCTATTATTTGATGAGCGGATTTTAAGTTATTTTCGGTATTGAAAATCACTATGTCTTCCCTCATCGAGTGCAGCTCATTATTTTTAAAGTCAATAGAAAAATCAAATTTTCTCAAAAAGTCCAGTCCGAGAATGAAGGGATCTGTAATGTCAGCTACGAATGCCGTGTGATGGTAAGTGGCACTCCCGAACATTATTTCTAAGTTCACTTTTCCTTCAATCTTGATTTTGTCACCTGTCACAGTTTGAAGAGTAACGCAGGGCGGCGTCCATAAGATCTTGAGACCAAATTGATGAGCCACATCAGTCTTAATAATGGTAACGTTGGCTCCTGTGTCCACAATCATTTCGCAGGGAAACCCATTCACATATGCGTAAATGAAGAGTCCGTTGCAGCCGCCACTTCTTGAGGAAATCTGGAAGAGTTTGGGATGGGGCTTATTCCAATTTGGCGACCTCCGCCCCGCGAGATTGCCATAGCTTAGTTTTCCTGAGCTGAAGAGGAAGAGGTACCCTTCCCTCTTGTTTCTTGGCGGGCTTCGCAGTTCCTTCGTACGTGGCCCTCACCGCCACATTTCCAGCACTTCAGTGGTTGTTTACTTTGGTCCTTGTGAGCCGTAATCTTCTTCAGGGTCCCCGAGAGCTCTTGGATTTGTCGCTTAATTTCCAAGAGACAAGTTGAGTTCGAATCCGGAGCACGCACTTCCACGCCCCTGATTGAATGGCGATCCTTGCGGGACGTTTGCTGTGCAGCCTCGAACTTCATTGCGTAGACCAGACCGGATTTAAGATCTTTAATGTCCGCCATCCGGAGAGCCGTCTGAATTTCTGGATTTCGCACTCCATCTATGAAGTAGTTCAGGGCCAGGCTATCGCGAACACCCGAAGGACAGTCCGAGAAGGCGAGATGGGAAAGCCTCTCAACGTCTGCTGCAAAAACTTGTAGAGTCTCTCCAGCCCTCTGGAGTCTGGATTTCAGCTGGAGTTGGCTGAATTCTTTTTGGCATGCTTCGCCAAAGCGAAGCTCCAAGGCCGATGATAAGGCATCGAAGTCGCGGTGCTTGTCCTCTAGGAAGGTCTGTAGTATGTCAGCTGCATCCCCTCTCAGCGAGGCTGCAAGGTGACAGGCTTTCGTGGAAGAGTCCCAGGAGTTTGCTTCTGCAACGATGAGGAACTGCTTCTTGTAAATATTCCACGAGGTCTTCCCGTCAAACGTGGCCAGTTTGATGGATGGACGCGAAGTTCCAGCTGCAGCTACACAGTCACTTGAATTGTTGGAGGATGCTGATAACTTTGATTCAATTTCTTTAATTTTCTTTTCCACGTGATTTTCTACTGTGGTAATTCGATCTTCAACGCTGTCAACTTTCTCTTCTAGAGCCTCCACTTTATTTTCCATATTGGTAAATTTACTTTCCACCAAACTTTTCATTGACGTTAGATCGCTTTTAATTTCTTCAGCTAGATCCTTTTTTAATTGTTCTTGATTAGTAGCCAGCTCATTCTTTAATTGTTCTTGATTAGTAGATAGCTCATTCTTTAATTGTTCTTGATTAGTAGCCAGAGTCGCCATATCATTCTTGAGGTCACTTTTAACAGCGTTGATCGCATCAAGGAGTTGTTTCAGTTGTTCATCCATTGCTCGAGTATTCACCATAAAATTCCGAATTCAAAAAGTCCTTAGGAAGAAAAGTCCAAGTTCACAGATAATTCCAAGAAAGTCCTTGAAGATGCCCCACGTTGGGCGCCAAAATTGTAACGAGTCCGTAGCACCTTCAACTTTCTTCAAATGAGCATTCCAATCTTGAGGAAGTAACTATAAATTTATTTACAAGTATGTACACTATTTACAATAAGAGCAGAAAACAATTGCTAAACATCAGCAATTAGGCAGCAAACACTACACTGTACTCTCAACAGTAATTCAGCACCACGTATCTAACGTGAACAGTAATTAAGCAATTACAAAAGCAAAACAAACATTCGCCCAAGCGAATAGCGAATAAAACGAGTCACCAGAATCAAATCTGAAAACAACTGACTGACTTGTGTTCAAGGCCAGCTATTTATACACGGAAAGAATTCCCGACAACTTTCTAGTAATATCTGGAATATTCCAAATCATTCATAACTTTAAATATTCCATTGAGAAAGTTCTAGCGATAAAAAGAAAAAGAAAAAAAAAGAAAACACTCCGAACGAAAAATGTCTTCACGCTTATTAAATGCAGGGCAAGTGTAAAAACTACAAAACGTTACAGGGCCGGTATACAAGTGATAAAAGTGATATCTTCAGAAACTTTTGCAACATGACGTCAGATAAAACCAAAACTAATGAAAATGATGCAAGGCAGGAAAAACAACAACTATTTACAAGATTTGTAACACTATATAGATTCAAACGATTAAGAAACTTTCCATTTGTTTGAACTAATATCTATGCGTTGGAAAATGAGAATAATTGAAGAAAAAATCTCTTCCAAGACAATGGTCTCTTGAGGCTGAAAAACTCAAAAATTGTGAAAATTACGAAAAAGCTGAAAAATGAAGGGTGCTTGAGCACCATCTTCCATTAAGAGTAGGGAGCTGAAATTTTAGGATAGTGATCTCATACATAAATGTAAAAAAAGTAGGGTCCGCCTTGGTCCGTAGCAAAAAAAAAATTTTTTTTGAACCACCCTAGGGGGGGGGCATAGTAAATAAAAATGACAAGGCTGTGACTGAGGTGCTAAACATTCGTCTAAGATGACTACTTTGCAATGTAAACCATTAGTTATAAATTAAATTTAAATACAGTCGAGCCTGCTTATTAGAATATCGCTTAAAGGAATATACCGCTTAATGTAATATGTTTTCAATGTACCAAACCATTGAAATGCATTATTTTCATCCCGGATAATGGAATATCCCGCTTATTAGAATAGTTTTTCGTGGCAAAATGGCTATTCCATTAAGCGGGTTCGACTGTATAGGAGAAAACGAGTTATTCATTCAGCTGCAATGCCGGCAATAACTAACGAATATTTTAACGTATGAAAAGCTACAACAAAAAACCTTTTTTTTTTTTTCACTACCTCTACTCTTATTTTAATTTCTTTCTTTTCAAGATGTTAACTTCCAATTTTGTGATTTCAGAAGCTTAATAATAATAATTTGTCTCGTTACGTAAAAAAGATTTTAAAGAATCTCCTGATGGTTGCATATGTTCAATTGAATATGGTTAATTTTAACTAAATGCTATTGCAAAAGAAGTGCGAGACTAAAAAGTTTTAGTACAGCAAACTACAGTTAAATGTAGTTATTTACATTATATTGAATGTATTGGAATGATATTTCAACAAAAAAAAAATGGCAAAAATAGTCGAATCTTCACTAACGGAAATTAAAGCAGTAGAGAATTGAAACAATGTGTAGTAGGGATCTCAGCCCCTAGCAGTTCAAAACTAAATTTCAGATTTTCCAGAATCATAAATTATCATTTACATTGTAAAGAAACTGTTGAAATAAAAGGAAAAGCGAAGGAGATGTATTACCGGCACGGAAATTTTGCACATTTCTTGTAAGATCGCTTTACTTTTCGATGGAATGGTTTTTTTTTTTTTTTTCCAACTGTTTTTAGATTAGAAAAATGTGTAATCAAAACCAATAGTTATATCTGTACTTAATGCTTTCGGAAAATTTCGGCTAGTTTTTTTTTTTTTCTTTTTAATGACGGACGGACAGATGAGGTTTCATTGTATAGAATAATTTCAATATGCTCTGATTCCTTTGCTTTTTGCAAAAGAAATAGAACTATTTTAATGTGGGGAAGTAAATCAACAAATTTCAAGCTTGGAAATAAAGTTCAACTTTAACATCATTCAATTAAAAATAAATTTGGATATGATGATGATTTAAATTGTTAATTGAGTTTTACAATATTTAGTTTCTAGTACTTAGAAAACTGCACTTAATGAACAGTTTTTTTTTTCTTTTTTTTAAAGAAAGCAAAGAAAAAATATATATTGTCTTCATTATCATTAATTGCTTCTTTAGTTCCTTTTAACACTTAGCACATATTTATCAGAAAGGAAATAATTTCATTATACTTTGATTACTTTTATAATGCTGCGGATTATAATCTGAATGCTTCAAATTCTTCGGAACAATAGAAAAAGTAAAAAAATTAAATGTTTTTCATAAATACCTAATCGAAATTTTGTTTCAAAAAATAGTTTGGACTACACAATCGTTCAAGTTACCATCACAAATCAATAACTTGGAAGACTGGATCTGGGATTGTTTGACCCTTGATTTGGATTGAAACCATCAAAGTCTTAATAGAGGGTGCTTTCATATATTGTGTTCGTATTTAAATTGAAGTCATTCCATCCTTATAGTTCATGTTTAAAATGTAAGAAGCTCATTTTGCTCTAAACCAGGAATTTTACTTCCTCATTTAAAGCCAAATTACTTAGAGAATTTTTTTACTTACGGTGGGGGATACTGTTTTACTTGCTTTCTAAATATTATTCAAAAAGTAAATCGTTATTATCTAAGTCTACATATACAGGGTGTCCACTCCTATCGTGGACCAATAGCTAATTTCCAAACCGTTAGAGATAAGCATATAGTTCATTTGGGAAAAAATCTCCAAATTACGAAAGGAATTTTGGGTCTATTCAATGTTTTTCAAAAAATCAAATTTTGAAAGAGTTACGAAATTTAAATTTTTATACAGCCCCCCAGTCCTATCAATCATATTTAGTAAAACATTCTTGACACTGTAACGTTTAAAACTAAAAAAAAATCACTGTTCTACCACAAAAATTGACCGAGTTATGACGTTTTGAAAAATCAAGATTTTGCATTATTTCATGACGTCATCGAGAGATCGCTGAAGGCACCGTATGCAAAATCATTCAAAATCTTGATTTTTCAAAACGTCATAACTCGGTCAATTTTTGTCGTAGAAGAGTGATTTTTTTTTAGTTTTAAACGTTACAGTGTCAAGAATGTTTTACTAAATATGATTGATAGGACTGGGGGGCTGTATAAAAATTTAAATTTCGTAACTCTTTCAAAATTTGATTTTTTGAAAAACATTGAATAGACCCAAAATTCCTTTCGTAATTTGGAGATTTTTTCCTAAATAAACTATATGCTTATCTCTAACGGTTTAGAAATTAGCTATTGGTCCACGATAGGAGTGGACACCCTGTATATAAGCCAGTCATTGTCATTATTGAAATCTTAATCATTCGGAGATCATAAGCTTCGAAAAACTGCTGAAATTTGATAAAATTCGCTAATTTTGTGATAAATCGCTTAAACCTAAAGCAAACTGGTAGAATCATAATTTTTTTTTTTCTAAAACCGTAAAAGCTGACAAATTTTCTTCACAATTTTGAGAATTCAAATACAAATGAGCATGAAGGTAATACTTACTTCTAACATTTCTCAAAAAAAAAAAAATGTCCCCCCCCCCCCCCAGGAACTTACTCCTAAATCCGTCTATGATTCCACTTTTTATCATTATTCCAAGTTTTTTTTCCATTGGGCCAATTCTAATACATGAAAAGTTGACTTATGATCGATAGATAAACTATACTTTAATCGGAAAATATTCAAGAAAATTCTTAACAATGATTTCTTAATTTTATTCGTTTATTTTTTAATTTCATCTTAAAATATAAAATGTGTTAAAAAATGTATTATAAAACAGCGAAAATTATTTGCTTTAAGCAGAAACCTGAGCAAGTACCTGATAAGTTAATCCCAACCAGCAGAAGACCATACAATAGTGCAAAAATGAGAAATAAAAAAAAATTGTAGCACTCGAAAGTGCATTGTATGGACATGTTTCTGGGCTCCTAAATTAATTGCCCTCGTGTCCCCATTGTCGATGGAATATTAAGTCTTAAAGTCTGCCAAAATTTATGAGGTAAAGTCACAAAATTTTGCGAGTTTCAGTGAGTATCGGCACTCATCTTTCACGTGATTTGTCAATGGATGCAGACGGTGAAATTGCGTGATCAATTTTTTTACCAGCTCTTTGAATTTGGCACTTTTTTAAAATTTTGTCTAATTTTAAGACTTTATATCTCGATAACGGGTGGACCAGGGCAACTATTTTTTTTACGTCAAACATATATCTCGATATGCTCTTTCAAATGCTACCGATTTAAACACTTTTCATTTTTCTCTATTCGTGCGATTCCTTAGTAAGTTATTATTTATTTATTTATTTATTTATTTATAAACGCCGGAAATCAGAGCTAAAATATTTGTCCCGTAGCTCTCCCTGTACTTTTTAACAGCGCCCTTCAGGGCCCTATCCCGGTTAAACCACGAAGCTGTGGTAGGTACGGGGGAGCCTGGAGGTGTGAAATGAAATGTACTTTTTAACAATTTCCTCATATTGGGATAGCGCAATACAACAATGTTCAGAGGTCCATTACCCAAGGATCAGTCTAAGGAATCACCCACTCTGATTCCCAACAGTCCTGTTCCTTGAATGACTGGGAATCGGTCCGTTTTCTGCTAAGTCTTCCATCTCTTATTAAAGAGCATGTTACATCATTGTCTTGTTTGAGAATTTTTCTGAGGGTCAAGTTCGAACTAATTTAGCTATACTAAATAAATGGGTTTTAAAACAAGATATGAGTTTTTACAAATATAACGTTAGTAAAATGCGTAATACGTAATTTAAACTGCATAATGCAAGAATACAAATTTTAATACCTTTTGTTTAGATGTAGCAACCAGGCGCGTATTCAAAGAGGGGGGACTGCGGAAAACGTTCCCTTCCCAAACTCATAACTCATAAGTTGTGTTTCTGAGGATTTTGTATAAGAGGACTGTGTAAATGGTGGCACAGTTAAACAGTACTATACCAAAGATGGTTTAGTAAATGACCAGAAATTTGAATTGTCACTGTCAGGGAAATCTTGAGGCAAAAATCCAAAATAAATGGAGTTCCAGCCACTCCCGGATCTAGCGGGAGCAAGTCATAGAAGCTATGCTATTGCAAATTCAAGTACATCGAGAGCCCAAGCGGCCTGTCGTGACATCTGTGAAAGACTAAAAACAGCTCAAAACAGGGCCTGATTACCCAAAAGGCTCAGGAAGTAGGAGCTTCCCCTTAATATTTTCAAGGGGCCCAAAAATGACAAAAAACCTGCGATTTAAATTTCTAGTTTCTGCTTTTAAATGCATGTTTAAGGGAAATTGTGATACTGGTTCGATAAACATTTTCCGAAAAGTTTAATGAAAGTGAAGACATTTCATAAGACATCAAACCAACCACAAGCTATTTTTAAATGTGAGATTTGGCCCAACTTTTTTACAATGTACTTATTAAGTTTTATTAATTTTGTGAAGTAATAAATCTAATTTAACATCTAATCATAGAATTGCAACGCAATCATATGTATATGAAAAATCTATTTATTAGTGAGGGAAGGGAATAGAAGTTAAGCTGATTTCTGCTTGAACCACTTTAAGAAATAATAGCTGTACCCTTACTAAGATTTGTTTCAATGTCTCAAGAGTATAAAAACATCCACCCCCCCCCCTAGCCTCAAAAATCAGGGTCCTCAAAATGAGACTGAGCTTCCCCTAACTTCAGAGGTTAATCGGGACCTGCTCAAAACTGCACTTTTCTTCCTTTCCTTTCGAAATAGATCCGGGAGAGTGGGTTGATTTTCCCATGCTCTTCTCTAGTATCACCAAGGATAGCCTAAAAAATACCTTTACAGAGTATAAATTTTAAAAAAATTTCAAGAAGAGAGCTGTTTTTCAGCCTTTTCTCTCAATATGACCAACCTATGCTAAGATGGCGTTTTTTGGAACTTCAGTTTCAAACAAGTTTCAGTAAGGGAAACCACTTCTTTGTCTAACGTCACCTTTTGAAGGGAGAGGTTCCAAAAAATCCCACCCCCTTACACCTACCCATCACTAATGATTGCAAAATCCCCAAGCCTTTACACTGAATTTTGAAAGTTTTCCAGAAATAGAACACACCATCTTCTTTAACGTATCAGTATGCGGTCTAAAACTACATTTTGAAACTTCAATATCAAAATAATTCTAAGGGCCGAATTCAAGTGAAACACCATTGCAATCGCTTCGAGGCGATCGCCATAGACCAAAATTGCAATCGCTACTGAAAGTCGAATTACATTAGAATCGCATCTCGTAGCGATTGTAACGTTTCGCTTGAATCCAAATTTGGGAATTTGCGATTGCATTGGTGAGTTGCCATCGTCTGTGTTTCACTTGAATTCCTGCCTTAGGCAGGAATTCAAGTGAAACACCATTGCAATCGCTTCGAATTGCAATCGCTAGTGGAAGTGAATTACATTATCATCAACTTAACTTGGCACTGACGTCACTACGGGTGGAGCCAATAAGAGCTCACAAACAGTCAACGATCTCCTCTTATTCGCCAAATAGGCTGTGACATTTTATCTAGCTAGGCAAACGTCACGCTAACGTCATGCTGACGTCACGATGTTTTTATCAAGAAACGTTCTAATGTAATTCATTTCCAGTAGCGATTGTAATTTGCGATCGCCTGTTTCACTTGAATTCCTGCCTAAAGACAGCCTTCCAATTAATTTTACGATTGTTGCGCAAGTTTCACACATGTTTCGTCTCGGTGAACGAAACATGCGGACGCAGCTTCTTTCGCAAGTGTGTTCCAAAGAATATTAGATAAGATTCAAAAATGTATTCATAAAGTATATTTTTTTCCGATAACAGCTTTCTTTTTCGAAAATAGTAATTTTGCTTTTGGATTTTTTTTTCTGTGTGTCAGCTGATTTTAAAGCGATGGAGGTAAAGCCGAAGTTGTTTACATGTCAACATGTTTTGCACTGAACTGAAAATTTTTGTTGCGAAAATTCCGATTTGTTAATGTAATTATTTGATTTTGAAAATTGTCTCTTTATGGCTCCTACTCAAACAGAGAATGCCTCAAAGCAGAAGCAGGTGTAAGTGTTTGATGACTGTTTTACATGTAATCATGATTGTAAAGACACATAACATTTTCGTAATGGTTTTATTTTGTTGGAATGTCATTTCTCACTAGCTTTTCCGTAGGAAATCATTTTTGTCTGTGAAGAGTTTGCTGAACAGATGGTACCGTTTTAGTCTCAAGTTACAAAAGTCATATTTAGTGCTATTTTTTTACCATTTGCGTGTAGAATCCCAGAGACACTGTTATGTAGCTCGCTAACTATCCTATATTGCTAAGAATGGTCTAAATCGTCAATACTTTTAATTCTATACCTTAAATTCATGTTTTAAGTTCAGGGGAGACTTTCCGACAGCCTTATCTACGAAAGCAGTTAACAAAACTTTAAAAGGATGGGAATGGGGCAATATTTCACTATTTTGAGCTTTTGTTTTGTCTCATAATCTAAAACTTTGGATTCATCAAGTCTCTCTTTAAGCTGGGTTTTTTTCCAAACAGTTTTCAAAGAAATGACAGTTTTATGTAACTTTGGGTCTAATGAACACAAAACATACAGAAATTGAAAGATTTTGGAAAAATGGCTTTAAACTTATTTTGATATTAAAAACCTTGTTACGAAAACATTTTATGTTTGCTTGACTCCTTCAGCTTATCCCTAAGAGGAAGCTGTACCTTTAAAAATCTAATTGGTAGTTATATTGCTTTTAAAGAAACCCCTACAATGTTGGCATCATTTTGACAATAGAATTGCCTTATATATTCCCTTAATTATGATTTCTTAAGTGCTGTATAAAAAATTATTTTAAAATGTATTGTTTAGTAATCTGTGTGGACCAAAACCAAATAGAAATTTAGAATATTTTTTGTATTCAACTCTTATTTTATGTAGTATTAACTTTTTAGTGCATTTCTGTTTGTGTTCATTGTTGCCCGTCCTCCTGAAAAGCAAGGAAACAAACTCTAAAACAAATAAGTCCCCTCCCCTCTCCCAGTTCAGGAGTAAGACTTACTGAAACATACACTCCTATACTGTCGGCCCCGCTTAATCGGGTAACGGATAAAGGAATACCCCGCTTATACGAGTAGAATATCTCAGAACACATGCCATGGACGCAATGTTAAAGATCCTGGCTTTATTAAATATTTTGTTTAATCGACTAATATCTCTTGAAACCGACATTATTCGTTTAATTGGGGCCAACAGTGTCAAAATTTCAATCACTGTGTCATGTTATTTCCATCGCCCTCCTAGGTACCCCTTCTTTTGTTAACTATGTTAGTCTGGACATTTGTCTTATTTGTTCTTCAACATTTAAGGCAAAAAATTGCTACTTAACAAAATGTTCATTCTCCTTGTGGCAGAATTTTTTTCAGCTTTCTGCGACAAATTTTCTAGAACCAATTTCTTTCTGCAACACTAGAATATTCTTCAATAATAAATATATTATATGCAACCCTCTTACAGAACACAAGGTGTTTATATTTATAAAAATGTTAACATTAATACTATAGATTCATAGGTTTATTTTTCTGGTGGCTGTTTTATATATTTTTTTTCTTAGCCTTTTTTTTTCTCAGCCTTTTTTTTTTCCTCCCAATCAAAAAAATCTTTCTGCACTTTGTCTCCCTGATTCTGCGACAATGTCACCGTGTCGGCAGCTTTCTGCCACAGGGTTCATACTGTTATGTATAAAATGCGGAGATTTGATATTTTAAGTTGTTTTAATATTTGCTACTCTTGCCCACTTCCTCAAGAAATTGCCCTGACAACAGCTGGAAAATAAGGACTTATAACTTTGTTTATAGCAGCATTTCCCAACCTATTTTAACTCACGTACCTCTTGGTTGTGCGTTTTTTTTTTTTTTTTAAATTGCGAGTGTGTTTATTTATTTACATTAAACTTTATATATGGGTTGATGTCCATGTTTACACATCAAATATTTATGGGAAATTCCGTTGAAACATGCCTAAACATTATGCTTCATATAAAGTTACTGAAAGAAAAAATTCACTAATATTGATGTTTTTGCTCCAAGTTTTGTATTTATCTACTACTTTCCCAAATTAAATTACTAACAAATGGTTTAAATAAAAACACAAAATTATTTTTTGAAAAAAACAATTAATTTATTCTCTGATCATAATCAAATGTTTTGATAAATATATGTTGTGCAATCCTTGTGCTTGTTTCTAAGAACATTTTTTTTTTTTTTTAACTTGGTTAAAACTGATGGCTAATGGTTAAATGTTAAAGTGAGATTTAAAAAATGAACCATATTGATTGCCGGATTTTTGTTCATTGACTGCACATATTAACTAACATCTTAATCGTATTAGATTATTAACCAAATTATTTTTTATGAATGTTAGGAAAAAGCTTTTTACCATATATTTTTATTTATTTATGTTTTATGTCTGACATTATTGATTATTTACGCATACCACCAACTAGCAAGTCACGTATCACCAATGGTACATGTACCACAGTTTGGAATTTATAATCTGCTGTTTTTTTTTTTTTTTTTTGGAGGATTATTCCACTGTGTTAGTTTTAGAATTAACACTTAACTCTACCGCATTCTTTTACTTATTTATTTATTTTTATTTTTTCATCAATATTAGTTTTAAAGTCTCCCCCCCCCCCCCATGCTATATTTTTAAAATCTTATAAAAGTAAAACTGTTGTTAAGCAAAGCAAAATAATTATGAAATATGTTTGTATCAACTTTCAGCTTGTTAAAAGAATAAAATCTGAAATTCATCAATCTCTTTCCGTTTATTTGCTGCAACTTTGACTTCTAAAAGCATAAAAACAAATTTTGTTTCACAAATTTTATTTACAACAGTTCTGCAGCAAGGGAAAGAATTCTGAAGATAAGGCGGACCATTTTAAAAATAGTCGAGGACATGCTAGAAGAAGAAATATCTGTAGATTGGTTTCTTCAAAATGTAAGTATGACTTTCAAAGCCTAAGCTTTCTTTGACTAAGACTTCAAAATGTGGCTAATTTACTGGCTCACAATTTAAAATCCTTAACGTGGGTGCTGACTTTCCAACTTTTTAAATTATTTTTGCTTTTATTATTTTTATTTATTTTGTTACAATAATTTAACCTTTTAAGTTACTGCTTATTCTAGACTTTAGAAGTAGTAAAATATGTTAATGAGATGTCCAAATATTACATTAGCTTCTTTCTATGACTTGACTGCAGACTTAGATAAAATGCATACTTATCTGAAGACTCAAAAAATTTCTTTGAAATGTTCTGCAAACATTAGTTGTGTTAATTACATGCTAAAAAGATTTCTTTCTAACACATCAAATGTGGGGGGGGGACATTTTTTCTTCATTTATTTTATTTCATTATTTATTTATTTTTTGCATTAATTAGTTCCGTGAATATAATTGAAAAACTTCCTGAATAAATGAAATAGCAAAACTATGTGCAGGAAGTTAAAAAATATTTGAAAGAACTAAGAGAAAAGTCATAATTTTATGACAATTTGTAATGCTTTGCATTCTACTTTTCTTTTGTTTCAAAAAAGGCCAGCAAAATGAAGCTCTTAAAAGGGCGATTCCTGTTAATCATAAATTCATTTTTAAGTAGAATATCTTTATTGCAGCATACTATTCTCATCTGTTATTACTTGATATGTAATTTTAATTATCCAATACTCCAAAAGAACTTTTTGCATTCAAAGCATAAGGCACAAAATGTAACAAATTACTATAACTAAAAATAATGCAAATATCATCTCAATGCTTTTTAGCCTACTTTCCCGTTAAAAATAAAAGAAAGTATTAAAAGTAGCTTAATGCATCTAAAAAATATCGCCAAGTTAAAAAAATATCGCAAAGTACAAAAAATATCGCCAAGTTAAAAAAAATAAAAAGGTAAAATGAATATCGAAAAATTAAAAATTTGAAACTAGGGTATTGAGATGGGGAATTTGTGTGTCAGTCTGTCGGTCTGTCTGTCCCCCCCCCCCCTAATAACTTTTGAATGAACATTCCGATTTGGACAAACCTTTTTTTGTTGGAAAGATCTCGGCGAGTACAGCTCATTCCCATATTTGATTTTTCGATTTGAACAATTTTTTGTTCAACATTGAACCGCTCAAACAACCTGTCCCGCGATGCTAACTTTTGAGTGAACAGTCCGATTTGAACAAACTTTTTTTTGTTCAAAAGATCTTCTCAAGGATACTTCATTCCCGTATTTACATTTCTGATTTGAACAATTTTTCGTTCAACATTGAACCGCTCAAACAAACTGTCACCCCTAATAACTTTTGCGTGAACAGTCCGATTTAAATATTTTTTTTTCCAAAGGATCTCAGCAAGGATACTTTATCCATATTTAAATTTTCGATTTGAACAATTTTTGGTTCAACTTTGAACCGTTCAAACAACCTTTCTCCACCTAATAACTTCTGAGTGAACCATCCGAATGGAATAAACTTTTTTTTGTTGGAAAGATCTCGGCGAGTACAACTCGTTCCCATATTTGATTTTTCGATTTCAACAATTTTTGGTTCAACTTTGAACCGTTCAAACAACCTATCCCGCGATGCTAACTTTTGAGTGAACAGTCCGATTTGAACAAACTTTTTTTTGTTTGAAAGATCTTATCGAGGATACTTCATTCCCGTATTTAACATTTCCGATTTGAACATTTTTTCGTTCAACATTGAACCGTTCAAGCAACCTTTCCCCACCTAATAACTTCTGAGTGAACCATCCGAATGGAAGAAACTTTATTTTGTTTGAAAGATCTCGGAGAGGCTCATTCCCATATTTCGCTTTTTGATTTGAACCATTTTTTGTTCAATATTGAACCGTTCAGAAAAAAAAATGATCATTAGCGCCTACGGGAATTTAAGTTGAATGTTGATCCTGAACTTAAAGTCGGATTTCCTTCAAACTAACTTTGTAAGAAAATGGTTTGATAAATAATGTTTGTAAAGTACTTTTCTGAATAATCTTCTGTGAGGACTCTGATTCCGACTCCGACTCCGCAAACATGGCGGAAATGCTGGCTCAGAAAAAAAATGACTGACTGAGCAGACAATTTTTTGTTGATTTATTCATTTGTTTTATTTTATTTATTTATTATTATTATTATTTTTGGCAGACGATTTTTTTTGTAACAAAAATGTTTCATTCACGAGGGCATTTTATCTTTATTTATATTTAACAACTGGCAACAGATTAAAAGTGAAATTCGAGACATTTTATCAACGGACGAGTTTTTTTTTTTCTTTTTTTTTCTTTCTTTGATAAAACTTCTTCTTTGATGTACTTTGTACTTTTAATTTTTTTTTGAAAACAATTGAGGAATTTTTCTACGGAAGAACTGTAACAGTTACATTCTTTAAAAGGTGCGACAAAACTTTATTATTCCTTTATTTACTTTTTATGTGTCTAGTTCATCTGATGAGAGGGGTATATTTTGCTTTTAGAAATCAGCTTTAAGTGCTAAAAAGGTATGTTTGACATAATTTTTAGTCTCAGATAATCAAGAGAATTATGATCAGATGCTAGAATGCCGATGTCGATGTACGGGAAAGTAGGCTCGTTTAGTTCTTGACAGAACTTCTTGTTCATATTCGTAGCTTTTACTTTTATTTACTCTTACTTGTGTGATGAACTACTTCACAAATTTTAATTTTCAATTTCAGTGTTCTAAATTATGTCAAGCTGATTATGATGATGTTATTCAAGAAAGAAGCATTGACCATATGTGTGGATATCCCCTCTGCACAAAACCTATAAAACAGGTACTGATATTTATAATAATTACAGGGGTCAATCCAGGATATTTGACCAAGGTCCTGTTTTGGAATTTTGTGAAAAATAGTTTGAAATTTTGTGAAAACTGATTCGTAATTTTGTGAAAAATAGTTATGTCAAGGAATATTAACGGTTGTTGTTTAAACTCGGATTTCTATGAAGAGTCCGTTTTAGAGCGTAGGATTTTTGTGAAAGGTCCATTTTTGAGTTTCTGAATTTTGTGTAGAGTCCATTTTTGAGTGACTGAATTTTGTGAAGGGTACCTTTATGAGTGACTGAATTTTGTGAAGGGTCCTTTAACGGACCTAATTTCTCTCTAGATTGGCCCCTGATAATTGATGTGATAAATTAAGTACAAAAGTTCTAAAATATAGCAAAAGCTCTGAAAAATCTTAAGATTATTGACTAATAACTCACAAAATTTATCTGTATGCTAATATAGCAACTCGTCAACATCAGATTGATGCACTCTCTGGAGTAAAACCATCTGCTAGCTTCATGTGAAGTTAATTGTGGCATATGTACAGACAGTCAACTACTAAATTAAGTACAGTATACTCCCAGTTACACTAGGGAAAAAAGGAAGTTTTTTTTTCTGGTTTCAATTAGTCAACTCTTACCAATTTTTGGTTGATAAAAACGAATCTAAATAAAATTTTGTCATTAGTTCTTATTTTCAAGATACACAAAAGCCTATGTTAGAAAGATATACAACAACCACCAATTGATTTGAAGGTACATTGAAAACAAAAAATCCTCTACAAAAAGACATTTGAATACATCCAGTTGAATTTAATAATGTTTATATTATTCAGAAAGCGGCAGTTGCTTCTAGCCTGTTGATGTGAATGTCATGTATTTGATTGCATCTTGTATGTCAAAGAACCTTTTTCAGTCGAAGCCTCTTTTAAAGTCCAGCAATATTTGGTAACATTAACTGAGCCCAACGACTCTGATATGTGCATTCCATTGCGGAGATATCTTGACAAAACCCTTGTCCATGCTCATCCCTTACAGCTCCACAGATTTTAGGCAAAACTCCTGGAAAAAGTTGATGGTCTCAGAACTTCTGTCGATGTTTTTGGATTGACCGTTGGTAGTTGTCTTCTCTGTGGATTGAAAATCCTTCTAACACATGCCAGAAAAGTTGAATTTCCGGGCATGCTGATCAACCTCATGTACTCCCGGCATGCGTGCTGATATATAGTGAATATGTATAGTGAATGATATATAGTGAAATTTCCTATAGTAGAATTATAAAGTACAAAATTATAATTTTTCTTCACAGGATTAGTTAAATGAAGTTATTTTCATTTAATAGCATTTGAAAATGTTAAAGAAAAAACTCTTTGATATTTTAACTATCTAAAAATTAATAAATGAACACTTTTCTCCTTATCTAGATAGATATTATTGGATTGAAGTTTAAAAGACAGATTATTTAATTGTTTATTATACTCTGTAACGAGAGCTGGCGTATCAAAGAAAAATTAATTTCTCACTTTCCGCACTTTTCCCCTTATGGTTGTCATAGTTACAGCACCTTTTTCCACACTTCGCTTTTCCTACCATGGTTAAATGCAAACGATTGAAATTGCTTTGTGCGTAAACTATTATTCAATTGAAAAATCAACGTTAATAAAGCACACCTCTTTCTTGCAAAGTGGGCTTTATTTATGTATGCTCAGATTCGTCAGAAATAATTGAGGTATGAGGATATAAATAGAAGTGTAAACCTAATTTGATCAACATAAAATAAATAAAATACCTCACCAGCAGTTCATAAAAAAAAAGAGTGGAGCTGTTTTCTTTCATACAATTTCCATTGAGACAACGCAAAATTTCTAAACTTGATATGCCTATTTTAAAGTAACAGTATAAATGTTGTTAAATTATGTAGTAAAAACCTTTGTAAATAAAAGTGTAAGAATGTCTAAAACAGAACATACAGAAAAAAAGTTAATGATTCAAAATTTCAGTTTCACAATCAAATGCAAGTTGCAAACCTAGTGGTACCATTGCTTTCTTTAACTGTCATAAATTTGGCAGCACTAGTGTCATTTACAATGTGTTTGCAAGTAAAATATGTATTCAGTCTAGATCTTTTGATAAATAAGTTTATCAAATTAAAATTCTCATCATTGCCTAATCGTTAACATTTTGGCTAGAATTGCATCCAGCTATTGTTAATGTTCCTTTTTTGCTTCAATTAATTTCTTTTTCAAAACTTCAATGTATATTTATATAATATCATTAAAGAATTTTAATATGTTAGTTTTGTATTAATTTACTGATTGCAGTACTATTTTTCATATAGGATTTTTTGATATTTTTTAATATTTCAGATTACTCAACAAAAATATCATATTTCTTGCACTAAAAACAAAGTCTATGAATTGAGTGAAAGAAAGGTATGTATCTTTTTTGTTTTCATTTCTTCGTTTTAAATGCTCTAAAGAAAATTTGGACAAAAGCATGGTAAAATAAAACCTTTCTACAATTAAATACTGATTAAGTTTGCAAAAGAAAAGTCTTCATTTGGGAAAAGTTATAAGATATGATATAACATTTTGCTTATTTTTTTTAACATAAAAGCATATCAAAATGATAAGTTCTCTTAAATTATTTAGGATATTCGAGAAAATTCAATTGCTTAAATTAGAAATACTCCAGTTTTGTTGCCGTAAAGTCAGTAGTGCAGTGAAAGGGTTGGGAGGAGGATCACCCTCCGCAAATCCCTTGGTTTAATATATGTTGCCAATATCAGTGTTAGAAATAAAACTTTAAATCTAGGTGTCATGATAGCCCCTAGTATAAGTTTGTAGTTGGAACAAACCTAACCTGCCTGCATTGTGAATGATGTGCAGATCTTAATCACAGCATTATGATTCTGTCAGATTAAAATTGTTCCAAATGTAGACATCAAAAAAACAACCTAGGTGTTGCTTCAATGAATCAAATATATATGTCTTTAAATATTATTAAACACACTGCTGTATGCTACAGTCGGCCAATACCAATATTCGTAAAACAAATGAAAGAAAATGATGTTTTAAAGACGGAATCGATTGCATTTGAAAATTACTTTTGCAAATTTATCCTTTGGCCCAATCATTGGTCTTAATCACAATGAGTCAGGGAGAAAAGCTTTGAAATGTACTTGTCTCTTTTTACTTCCATGATTTATGAAAATGCATAAATGCTGACAACATTCAGCTCTTTCAATTTCATTTTAACTTCTGTAACATATAAAATTCTACTTTTTTCCTCTTAACACAAACAATTACGAAACGGCCACTTAACTTTATTTATAGAATCAATTCCCCACCACCTAGCAGCCAAGCCACACGCGAAATACTGCCCCCAGTAACAGCACACCCATTTACCCGCCAATTACACCGCCCCCTTTAAGCCATAGCCGATAAAAACCAATCTTTTTTTAATAGTGCCCCGGGCCCTCCACTCCTCGCGCGACAGCTGGACAAACCTGCCTAAAAACAGTCCACTCCCCACTCCACCCCAAATATGTCCCAACCAGCCCGCCTGCTGATTATCCATATAGTGCCCCCCGTAACCACCAAACACCCCAACAACCACCACCCTCGGACCGCATTCACCAATTAAATCACCAAACAACCCAATAATAATTGCGCCACCTTACCCCCTAACCCGTACCCGGCCCCCCCGCACTTCCGCCCCCCCGACAACGCCCCAGTACGCAACCAGCCCCACTCCCCCCAACACGCCTCCGACCACCCCCACCCATCGGGCCCCTACCCACCCCATCACATCCCTCCTTACACCCCCCACCCCCGGTCCCGAATGACACACTCCCCCTACCCCTCAAAGTCCCGACGTTACAATGTCTCATGTTTCCAAATATATTACCCATACATACTTTACTGATCTGACCCCCAGTGCGCCACCACCCAATATGCCATCCCCAATCCGTGCTTATGGACCAACATTAATAATGAATGACCTGCACACGCGCGACCAGTCACGCCATGATCCAACAAATCAAATATCTCGCTTTGACCCAATTTAATGGTTGAACTTTGAACCGTATCCAACCAACCGGGTCCCCGCATGCAACTTTTGAGAGAACAGATTCCGAATTTGAACAAACTTTTTTTATGTTCGACCGATCTTTTCAAGGATACTACATATGTCCCAGTACAACATTTACGATATATGAACAATTTTCGAACCACGTTGAAGCCGATCGAAACAAGTACGCTGACCAACCCCCCTAATAACTTTTGCCTGCCCAGTTCCGCTTTTAAACACATTATTTTATTTTGTTCCTCGCATCTCGGTGCCCTGTAACCTAACAACACGTATACCAATAAACCCTAATGTGTGCCCCTTATATGTGTTCAACATAGAACCATTCAAGTAACTTTCCTCACCTCCATAACTTAGAGTGAACAGACGAATGGAATATATCTTTTTATTTTTGTTCGAAAGATCTCTTGCGAGTTACAGCTCATTCCCAATTTGATTATATTTTTCGAATTTGAACAGTTTATTGATCACCCATAAGCACCGTACCTCCCCCCAGTACGTGCCCTTGCGCAAGCTCACATAAGTGCGTAGCACACCCCGCATTGCACAAACAAATTAATAGTACGATTAAGGCACACAGCACGTATACATATCCTTATACCTGTGTTCTAAACCCTTAACCCCATAAGTCGCTGGCCAAGAAAAAAACGAACCCCCATAGCCCACCGTACACGCCACCATTAACCCCACCTCTTAACTTTTTGTGAGTGCACAACCGACTTGACAGGCCAAACCCTAAATATAAAAATAAATGCCACGATCACTCCGTAGGCAATCACAACAATACCACACTTAATCCGCAAAAAGCAATATATGACCCAATTTTCGAATCACACACTTGCAACCGTTCCGTTTAAATCAAACTTAACATTAGCGTCTACGGGGTCCTAAACAGGAATGCCAAGATCAACATCCCAACGCCTTCGTCATACTCCATCCCCCACCCAAATGACTCCCCCTATTATAAATCACCCACTAGAAATTGACCCCTTGACCAAAACATCTACCACCAACAATAGCGTCCCAAAAGCTTCCGACAGATTCCGCATACCGAGGCGTCCCTGGCAGGCACAGAAAACAAAAAGATGACTGACTAGTGCAGGACGATTTTTTGTTATAATATATTCATTTTGTTTTTATTGAATTTATTTATTATTATGTATAATTATAGTTTTAATTTTTTGGCCAGGGACCGAAATTTTTTTTTTTGTAACAAAAATGTTTCATTCACGCGCCCACATATCATCTTTACAAAACATAAACCCCCACATGCACCACGCAACCCCCCTATGCCCACAACGCTCCAAATACGAACCCTTATAAGTCATCTAAAAAAAAACCAAAAAAAAAACAAACAAGAATCACCCCACCTAAAAGTCACTCAAACAAAGACCTAAAACAAACAAAACAAACATACATAACACAACAACAACAAACAAAAAAAAAAAAAAAATCCCCCCCACCTTCAAAAAAAACTACCTTCGTCTCCTATACACCTCCCGAAATCCCAACAAACCCCGTAGTCGCCCCCGCAAACAAACTAACGTAAACAACCTAATATACCGAGACGACATATACCATCAGCCGCTTCGGTGGTGACACATAAGCTATACGGCCCCCTAGCTCACAGTATCAACCCCCCCGGACATTTAGCCCATACATAACCGAAACCAGGATAAATCACCGACATAATGATCCCAGTCGCTGCCTGCCGAATACGCTATCCGGGTCCCGACTGTCCACGATACGGAACATGTCCGGCTCCCTACTAAGACTCCATGCACGTTTCGCACTAGAAATGTACCTTTTTATTCTCTCTCCCACCCCGTTAAACCCCCCGGTGACTCCCGTCACCCCACCACCCCCCCAAAAAAACACGCCCAAAATCCCGTAAACCAACACAAACAAACCCCCCTCCATTAGCCACCCTCGTTTAAGGCCCCGAAACCGAGGCACTTGACGCCAATGACTCATAACACCACCGATACTACCCAAATGGCTTAATAATTTCCGCTTTTCTGGACACGCCTTTCATACATGCAATATCTTACAAATGTATTTCATGGCTTATGTGTGTTGTACCCCAAGCAAATCTAAAGCATGTGTTTGGAGTCAGCTGCTATGCATTATCAAGCTAGACCCCTTTACAAAGATCACCCTTAAATGATCCCGCATTTAGAGGTAGAGGTCAGGGCCGTCATTTCAAGTTTTTCCAGGGGGGGGGGGGGGGGCAAATGGTCCAAATACAATGCAATTTCACCGGTCCCACCTCAACCCACCCCCCCGTTCCCAATGGTATGACGTTAATTTTGTTTAGTTTGTTTGTGCATATATATGTCACTATACCTCCAAATCTAAAAAACAACCTCAGCGAGACATTACCCCTTCGGGTCCGGGGTCCCAAGCCGCCCATCCCCACCTCCACCATCGATTTTTCTAGTGGTTACCTAACCCCGCCATCCCCCAGTGCTCTCCACTAATACTATAACAAAATTTTACCTCCAACTTTTTGACATCTACTGGCCGAAGCCTCGCAGAATGTTCCGCCACCCAATACAACCCCTACTCCTATGTTCAAAATAAAGAAATTTGAATCAAAACTCATGTCCCCGAAATTCCAATCTCAAGAAAATGTGGCGCAAGTGGCCACCCTTTGTCCCCCCCTGAAAAAATTCTAAATGACTGACCTACACCAAATAAAGCGCATCCATTTAGCTATTACTCTTCAACTAAATGAAGTTTTAGAATACTGGCTGTAGTTAGTTGTGACCTTTACTCTACAAGTTGATACTTGTTCATGATTTAAGTCAAGTCGTTTTACGTTTTAGCAGCAGTTTACTGCATTAATATGCCATGAGTTCATATATTCGCATGGTTTTTTTTTAGAAATAAAGAAGTACGAGAATTTGAGTTGTCAGTAAAAAATGCTGCTTTTGTATCGAGAGTGTATTTTCTTTTTAAAAAAAGTACAACACAAGTCTTTTGTTAGTTTACCTAATGCATGACTGATATTTTCCCCCTCACCTGATCAAGCATGCGAGTTTCAATGTTTTCACTAAAATCTGCTTTTTTAAATGTCTTTCTGACATCTTGGAATCTGTCTAAATCTGTTGCAGATCATAACCGGGGGGGGGGGGGGTAATGTTTCAGATTCTGCAGATTTCTCAATATTCTGATCTGTAAGGTTATGTTTTTATTCTTAAATGTATTTATTAAGCAGAAAAGATACGGCATTTGAGTAAGGCTTTTACCTTTTTCTTCTTACCAATATCAATTTCTAATCAAAAATGATATTTTTGAAATTTCCTTTTGCACTTTAAGTTTGGCAGATTGAAGGATATGGCACCACTTATGAAAAGCTTAACTATCCTATCCACAGTGCTAGAATAAATATGGAAATTAAGTATTACTTTATTCCAAAATAATTATATTATTGCTTCTACTTACTATTTTACAAACGCTGTTCTTTCTATACTGTGTTCAGAGTTTCTGTGTATAATATAAATGCTTGTGATCAACATTTTGTTATTTCTCGATTGATGACTAAAATTATTAGCATTCATTTTACGATGTTTTAATTGTTTCATAAATTGCTTTGTAGTGTTTTTGCAGCAATGAATGCTATAAAGCTTCCAACTTTATAAAGCACCAGCTTTCTTCACTTCCCCTGTACATGAGGAAAGATTCTCCAACACTTAAGCTTTTATCAGAGGGAGAAAACAAGTAAGGATCTTTTGTTTATTATAATAATTTCATGTTCCCATAAAGTTATGTTTACTTGCATTTGTAAAAAGTTCTTTAAATAGTGTGTTCCAGTTGTCTATGCCATGGTGTATTGTAATACCCACTTGTAAAAGCTAAACTCTTGCATAAACTTTATTATCACAAGGTATTTTTACACCTTGTCACAATACTGCCGTGGACAAGTAAACGGCAGTATCTGCAAAAATGAGTTTACGAGATATTTGAAGAAACGCGTTTTTGATTTCCCACAAACATCTATGAAACATTGAACTTCGAACATAGACGATACTATATGTTTATACCAATATATTTTTTGGGTAATCGATTGAATTTTGATTTTGCAAGCGCAGAGAAAGGTAAAGCAGATACTGCCGTTTACCTGCTTTTTTCACTCTAATTGTCACGCGGAATTGACTGGCAGTCGGCAGTAACTGCACAGTATGCTACTAAATGTTTAGTATTTATATATTCAACAACATGCGGAGTAGATATGTTATTACGAAATATAGTATTGCATTGTGAATGATATGTTTTATTTAAAAATATACATAAATATTGTGTATCCACTTGATATAGATTTAATATCAACGAATGCAAAATATAATAAAAACTATTGTATTATGCAAAATATGAAGCAAAACTTGATGATTCTTCAGCCATTTTTACGATCACAAAGAAAATTTTACTTAAAATTCGGTCTAAATTTTGATTTTGCTCACCCTTGAATAAATGTTGAGTAGTTTTTTCGACCTATCAGCACATGCATATGTACCTACTAACATATAAACAGCCGAAATATCCTTTTCGACCATGCCCCAGTTAATTACGATGAGTTTTCTCTTGGTGTCTGTATATACGTATGTATGTGCGTATTAGGGGTGCGACATCGAAGGCAAAACATCGATGTTTCTAGACATCGATGTTTCTAAATTGAGACATCGATGGTATTGATACATCAACCAAAAAACATCGATGTTTTCAAACATCGATGTTTCAAAACATCGATCTTTTTCATAAAAATTACTTACACATTTAAATGTACAGTAATACAGTAACTCCCCAATATATTGCGCCTCTTTATATCACTCAATTAGATTTATCTTTTGTCTTCTGAAAAACATCAACCGTATGATATCGATGTCCATTACAGAAAACTTTTTTTAGTGAGATAGATACTGCAACTGTTGATTAACTGTATAACTTTTATTCATCGCATATTTTAAGGGTTTTTTTTTGAAATGGAAAACACCGTTATCGAAAAAAAATTCTGTAGCAAAACAAAAACAACAACATTAAAAAATCGTTGACCGGTCGTAATTTAGTAACCATCGGTAGTTATTAAAAAAAAAAGAAAACTATTTCAATACGATAGATATTGCAACTGTTAACGATGAATCTTTTTTATTGCATATTTTAATTGCTTTTTGCTGAAATGTAAAACAGACATCGAAAGAAAGAAAAACATCCAACTAGAAACAGTGACCATTAAAAGACATCGACCTTAAAACATAGATGGTAACTATCAAAAACGTCTTCTAACGACATTGATAGTGTAACGGCTGGATTAACGATATAACTTTTGGCCGCATATCTTGATGATTTTTTTTTTTTTTTTGCTGAAATATAAAACATTCACATAAAGAATAATAATGAAATAAATAAATAAAAAAAATGCGAGAGCAAATTAGAAATGTTTTAGTAACATAGAGAGTAAAACATCGATAATAATCATAGAAAATGTTTTCTAATGAGATATACAGGGTGTCCACTCCAATCGTGGACCAATAGCTAATTTCTAAACCGTTAGAGATAAGCATATAGTTTATTTAGTAAAAAATCTCCAAATTACGAAAGGAATTTTGGGTCTATTCAATGTTTTTCAAAAAATCAAATTTTGAAAGAGTTACGAAATTTAAATTTTTATACAGCCCCCAGTCCTATCAATCATATCATGAAAATTCATTCTTGACACTGTAACGTTTAAAACTAAAAAAAAATCACTCTTCTACCACAAAAATTGACCGAGTTATGACGTTTTGAAAAATCAAGATTTTGCATTGTTTCATGACGTCATCGAGAGGGACCGTATGCGAAATCCTTCAAAATCTTGATTTTTCAAAACGTCATAACTCGGTCAATTTTTGTCGTAGAACAGTGATTTTTTTTAAGTTTTAAACGTTATAGTGTCAAGAATGTTTTACTAAATATGATTGATAGGACTGGGGGGCTGTATAAAAATTTAAATTTCGTAACTCTTTCAAAATTTGATTTTTTGAAAAACATTGAATAGACCCAAAATTCCTTTCGTAATTTGGAGATTTTTTCCAAAATAAACTATATACTTATCTCTAACGGTTTAGAAATTAGCTATTGGTCCACGATTGGAGTGGACACCCTGTATACTGAAACTTCTGATTAAGGAGGAAAACTTATTAATACATCTGTATATCGCATATTTTTATCAAGCTTTTTTTGCTGGATTATAAAACATCGACATCGAAAAAAACATCGAACCCAAAACATCGATGTTGGGAAAATATCAACACTCAAACATCGATGATAAAAACATCGATGTTTTAGTAAAAACATCGATGTTTTAGCAAAAACATCGATGCTTCCAAAACATCGACATCGATGTCGCAGCTCTACTGTGTATACGTATGTGCGGATGTATGTGCGTATGTATGTCGCATAACTCAAAAACTATATGCCGTAGAAGCTTCTAGCTTGGTATGTAGGTTCTGAAGGGGGTCTAGTTGTGCACCTCCCCTTGTGATTGCATTCGAATGTTCCCAAGGGGGTCTTTTACCCCTTTTTGGGGTAAATCAATGTTAATTTCAATATAGACTCAAGTGATATGAATTGGCCCTACCACTTGGCGAAATGTCGCCAAGCTTTTGGTCGCCAAGTGTTTGACGCCAATTTGGCGACATATCGCCAAGTTGGCGACAAATTTGGCGAAAAAATTATTTTTTGAATTTGGGTTCAACTTGGCACTATTGGCGATATTTTGCGAAAAATTCACTGAATCATGTTAAAATCGGCAATATTTAGAAAATAAATCAATGTAAAACATTATTTTGCATTGATTCGTGACAAGCTGGGGGTGTAAATGTTTGAATTATTATCTTGCTTGAGAGAAAGGGGGGTTCAAACGAACCAAGCACTGAGACCAGAGGTCTATTGTACTAGATTATCTTGCTTACTCTAATGCATTATTTTAACACTTTTGCATCAAAACAAGAAATCACTTTTAGAAAAAGAGCGCTTGAAATGCTTGTTGTGCTGATGATTTTTTTTTTATAGTACTATTAAAAATGCAACAGCTAGAGATTAAACTGCAAAAACTATCGTCTGTTAGTATGAAAGCAACTGTGATTAAAAGAAAACAAAACAATGTAAATAAAATCATTTCATTGTTGCATTTTTGTTTGTCGTCTGCCAAGTTTGGCTTGTGTATCTTTGAAATCGTGAAAAATATTGTCTGCTAGTGGAGAGAAACTTTATTTGAATAAAAAAAATCTGGTATGGACCCCACACTACTTTTTTTTTTACGTGTAAATTTCTTAGTAGATGCCTTAAGAGTTGAAATAGTGTTTGGAATGAGCAAGATAACAATTCAAACATTTACGCCCCTAATGTGCCACGAAACAATGCAAAAAATGATTTACAACGATTAATTTTCTAAATATCGCCGATTTTAGCATCATTCAGTGGATTTTTCGCAAAATACCGCCAATATCGTTAAGTTGAACCCAAACTCATAAAATAATTTTTTTCCCCAAATTTGTCGCCAATTTGGCGATAGGTCACCAAGTTGGCAACAAGCACTTGGCGACCAAAAGCTTGGTGATATATCGCCAAGTGGTAACGCCAATTTATATCACTTAAGTCCAATTTATGTCAATTAAGTTAAGATATCACACCCCCTTAGGAACATTCAAGTTCAACCAATGCCCTCCTATTAGGGTACCCCTACTTTCACTCAGGTACAGAGGAAAACAGTTTTTGCGGCTTGATGCAAGTTTTGCACAGTGATTCATATTATGTTCATCCTGCAGACATGCAGATACTGCCATTTACCTGCCCAAAGTAACAAAAAAATGCAGTTACTGCTAATTACCATTGGTTAAAAAAGTTTTTTTTCATCGGAAACCAAAAAAGATGCTTGTACCATAAAACTAATATAACATAGATTTCAAAAATGCAAAAAAATGAAAATCGAAAAATTCGCAGTTACTGCCCTTTACCTGCCCACGGCAGAATAGTAAACATTGTTATGACAGTGTTTAAATGAAAGATAATGTAATCATCAATTATTTTTAGATAGAGATCTATTTAAGTTAGGAACAGATGTTTTGAGAACATTAAGTTCTGAAAGCTAAAACTTGCACATTTTATTTGCATTCCACTTTTTTTAACACAAATGACAGTTTTGCATATAAATGGGAAATTACTATTAAAGATTTGTAGAGTAAGTATTAAGGCTTTTGTTATATTTTACGATTTTTGTGTTTGTGAAACTTACTTTATTTTGTGAATGATACATTGAATGAATGCATTCTTACTAGGGGTGCGACATCAAAGACGAAACATCGATGTTTCAAGACACCGATGTCTCGAAATTAAGACATCGATAGTATTGATACATCGACAAAAAACATCTACCTTTTTTTATAAAAATTACTTACACATTTAAATGTACAGTAACTCTCCAAACTTTGCGCCTCTTTATATCACTCAATTAAATTTTATCTTTTGTCTCCTGAAAAACATCAATCGTATGATATTGATATCAATTATAGAAAACCTGTTTAGTGAGAGAGATATATACTGCAACTGTTGATTAACTTTAACTTTCATTTTTTGCATGTTTTTATGAAACTTTTTTCGTTGAAATATAAAACACTGTTGTGGAAAAAAATTCTAAAGCGAAACAAAAACAACGATGTTTAAAAAGCGTTGGCCGTAAATCATCGGTAGTAATTTTTGAAAAAACTATTTCAATATGATAGATATTGCAACTGTTAAAGATGAATCTTTTTTATTGCATATTTTTATTGCTTTTTGCTGAAGTGTAAAACATACAGAGAAAGAAGAAAAAAAACATTGAACGCGAAACAGTAATCATTAAAAGACATCGACCTTGAAACATCAATAGTAACTATCAAAAACGTCTTTTAACAAGATTGATAGTGTAATGCCTGATTAACCATATAACTTTTGGCCGCATATTTTGATGATTTCTTTTTTCTTTTTTTTTGCTGAAATATAAAACATTTACATAAAGAATAATAATGAAATAAATAGAATTTTTAGAAAAATTGCAAAAGCAAATTAGAAATGTTTTAGAAACATTGAGAGCAAAACATCGATAATAATGATAGAAAATGTTTTTTAACGAGATTAATACTGAAACTTCTGATTAAGGATGAAAACGTCTTAATATGTTTGCATATTGCACATTTTCATCAAGCTTTTTGTGCTGAATTATAAAACATAGACATCGAAAAAACATCCAACCCAAAACATCGGGAAAACATCAACCCTCAAATATCAATGGTAAAAACATCAATGTTTAGAAAAAACATCGATGTTTTCAAAACATCGACATCAATGTCGCAACCCTAATTCTTATGTCTTCTGCCTTAATAGTTAGTTTCTCCTTTTTGTCGCTATATTACTTTTTTAAACATTTATCGTTTTCCTAGTTCTAACTTAAACTAGAAGGTCATAATGTCACATTTCAACGTATTTCAATTTGCTGTTTGTTGAATGTTAAATATAGTTTGTTTTCAAAGTAAATTATCAATATTTATTTTAAACTTAAGAAGGAAGCCTTTTTTCAATAGAATGTACTGGTTGCATCAAATTACTATTTGGTTACATCAAAAAGTTCACAATAGGAGATAATAAATGCTGCAATTTTAATTGAAATGTGCAAAGACAATTATTCTCTGCAAAAAAGTAAATGTTTCCAGGTTTTTTGCATCGAAAAGTTTCAGGATATCCAATCTTTCGCGAGTGTCGTCACCCATTCGTATATGAATTGTATTTTTCCCTTAAGACAAAACTTGCAATAAACGGAGCAACAGTATAACCCTGCTTATTTTCTGTAAATCCTGCTTATTTTCTGTAAATCATTTTCAAAAGAAATGTAAGCAAAGGAATTTCCTTTGTTGTTAGGCTCCTGGAAAATGAGGGAAAAGTTATATGAGTAACAATAACTGAAATTTTCCTGATATCTGAACACAGTCACAATCACCCTTGAATTTGGAACAACATTTTCATGCATTTACTTTTGGTGCAAAAGTACTCTTTTAAATATATATAGTACCTGATAAAAAATCAACGTTTCCCTCAAAATATTTCAGGGGCAGTGCAGGGGAAGAAGTTATTCTTCAAGAAGTGCTTAGTGAGAAAGAAATTGAAACTGCACCAAGTACTACTCCACATCCTACTAGTAGTAATTATTCAAAAATGCTTCAAGAAGAATTAAAACATTGTGCAGAGAGCCTTGAAGGTCTACAGATAAAAGAGAAGATATATGAGTAAGCTCTCTGTCTTTCCTATATTTTCAATTAAAAATACTACCTTGAAGAACTTTATATTTTGGTTTTTAACATTTATTTATTGTGTTAAAATCCCATACCAATAAAAAAAGTTTCTCAAAGTTGATTCACTATAGTTGGGGCAAACTTAACCTGGCAGCATTGTTAAATATACACAGATCGTAATCACAGCATTATGATGCTGCCAGGTTAAGTTTGTCCCAACTATAGTTTACTTTCCACGGAAACATTATGCTAATTTGGGACTGTTTCCTAGCTTTTAATTCAGTGAGCTGATGTATTTAAGCCAATTTATTACGAGATGTACACCATAAAATTTGATATTTAACATACAAAAAATGTCAAATTTTGAAAAATATCCTTTTTCAGAATATTATCCTTTTTCAGAATTTAGATGTTCAAAGATGTATACTGAACATCTAGAACGCAGCTAGACCTCAAAACTAGTGGTTGTTAGTCAACGCCCAAAATGTTCTTAATGATTAGGCAAGATCTTTTACATTCATAGCATAAAAGTCTTGTGTGTTGACATAATTTGTTTTCATTTGATTAAAAGAGATAAAAAAAAGGAAACTTTGCAATATTCATACATTTTATGAACAATGTACAAACTTGGGAATTGCTGATTTTCCTTTCAGAAAAAAAGAAAAAACACATCAATAGGTTTTTTTTTTTTTTCTGGTGACAAAAGGAGAATGAGGTGCCATCTTGATCTAAAAAAAAATAATTATAATGAAACATATACTTAATATAGCAGTGCTTGTTTTTGTTCAAATTAATATGTATTGTTCCATTGTATGGTAATATTATTATGTATTAATTAAATACAAACAAATTAATATGTATTGTTCCATTGTATGTAATACATATTAATGTGTGGACATTCCATGTCCACACATTAATATGTATTGTTTGATTTAAGTTTAGGTAAATGTCCTAAACTTAAATCAAAATAGTGGCTTTTTTTTTTTCTTTTTTTTTTTTTTTTTTGAATCCTCACTCTGACCAATGGAATGACTCAAATTAGAAACTGATTATTTTTATTTCAGTACAATATATATTTATATATCATCAGCACTTAAAATATCCATTTTGATTTCTATCAATATTGTTGGAATGATAAGAAAAATAATAATTTATTAGAATTCATAAAAAATTGTATAACAAAGCTTTAAGAGCCCAAACCCTGACAAGTTCAACTTAATTTTGTTTATGCAACCACAACTTTTTTTCCTTTGACCTTTACTTGCTCTTAATGCACTAAACAATTTTCTTATTGAGTTAGTGTTACAATTATGGTTTTTTCGCATTTTAAAGTGATGAAAATACAAATACATTCAGGCTTTCACTTGAGCTGAAAGCGAAAAAATCTAAATTCTTTGAATTTGCAACTATTACGTGAACTACATCCAACTAATGTTATTTTACTCTCATTTCTAGAAAACCTTACATTTTTGAAAAGCAGCAAAAAGAACCAAAGCACCAATCCATGATTGAATCAGATGAGGATGATGATTATCATTATAATGACGACAGTGATGAAGGAGATAAAGACTTCTTTCCCGAATATGACAAAGCTTTCTTATCCCAAAGATTAAATGCGAGTGGGAAAAAGGCTGTGTTAATAACACCTAACAAGCCCTGTGACAAAACAACTATGGTACCAGCAGAGGTGTCTGGTGAATTCATTGAAAAGGTATTTGAAGATTGGATGACGGAAGACACAATGAAATACCTTCTGGGAGAGAGAGAATTTTATACAGCTAAAGCTGATGTGCTATTTCAGAGAGTTATGGCAGCTGATTCTAAAAATACAAAAAAGCTAAATTCCGTGAAGAATGAATACATTGATCTATGTTTGAAACTGGACAGACTTCCGGATGATGATTGCTATGAAATTGAAAGCAACGTAACTGATTCAGTCTGCTCAAAAACTGAAAAATCATCACCGGCGAATGAGAAAAATATGCCTGTTGAAACAAAACATACTGTGGACATAAAAACTGAAGATAATGCAAATTTTTCTGAACAGCGTTCTGAAAAATCAGCCAATCAAAACAAGCAAGCCAAAAACAAGTCAAGGCGAAAGTCAAAAAATAAGAGTAAAGGAGTAACTTTTGCATCAGATGTTAAACCTCCTAACAGTGATGATGAATTTAACAAGGTTGCATTTTCTTATTTAATTTTCTTTTACTTTCAATGTATGCCATTTATATGCAAACACTCTCACAAAATTTCTACTAGTTATTCATTTTATAAGTATTTAATTATCACAAAACAGTGCAGATTTAAAAACTAAATAGTTATATCTTTAAATGTTTTTATTTTCATTTATTTATTTACTCTTTTAACAACTTTTTTTTTAATTTTGGTATTATAGTTGAAACCCTTTGAAGGATTTTTTTTCTATTTTCTTTGTATTATGGTTAAAATCCTTTGAATGATTTTTTTTTTTTTTTTTTTTTTTTTGTCTTAGCGATAAGTTTCTCATAAAAGACAGTTCAAATTTATTTTAAGCCACTGAATCATCAATCGGATTAATTTAATATTTGACTACCAAATTTTTTAAACATCAACTGAATTGTTGAAAAGTATTGAAATTGAATTAGCAAAATGAGTTGCATGAAAATTATTACTCAAATTTGCAATAACGACTGCATACATGTGCAGTCAAAATTATTTATAATTACACTGCTTTTAAAGCATAAGTTTCATCATCAAGTCAGTAGTTTAATGGTCTCAGCAGATCTTGATTAGAAACCACATCACTTTTGAGTTCAATGTTATTTCTCCTGTGATTTCATTTTTGATTCTAACATCTTGCGATGAAACTCTTAAGAATCAGGTCGAACATATAGTAATTAAATAATTATTATTACTTCTAAAATGGCCACTTTCATCAAACCACTAGCAGTTGTAACTATTAGACTCATTTCTTAATCTGCTGACTAAGAAAGGTAAAGCTAGTTCTGTGAAATTTAAGTATATATAAAACTGGAGATGATATTTGGCATATTTTTATAAAAACAACATGCACAAAAACCTTGGAAAACTTACCTACTACGGAAACTGTGTACTTCAAAATATAATTGTAATTTTGTAAAACCAGAGAATGTGGATAAGGACTTAAAAAGTGATATTGAAAATGATTTGGACAAAAATGTAATGGTTTACTAGACTTAAAATGATTTTAAGACCTTTTCTCATTATTTTCATCAAAACATGTTTCATAAAGTTTACGTGATGCAATTGTGATGTTATAGAAGTGAGGATGGTAAATACCTTCCTTACATTATTCAAAGGAAGGTATTTTTACCGTCAATGCAGTATGATTTGATTGTTTTAATCCCTAAAGTACAATCCCCTCTTATACAATTTCACCTCAATTTTAATGTTGTAAATAAATGTTACCCCTTGGATGTCATTATGACTGGTCAATTGTATTTTAAGGTCACAAGAGAATTATCTTTAGATCATAGAAACAAATATATGTAAAAAATAACATCAAATGCCTTCCACAACTAGACTGTTTTTCAGGAAATCACTTAAATTACCCTATTAGAACAGCCATTCAAGTTAAAATGTTGTGTATATATTTTTTATTCTTTAACCTTTTGAATCCGGCTGTTCATATAGAAATTTTTCTTTCGACCCAGTTAGTACGACAGTTGGACCACAGCTTTCTTTTTCATTGAAAAGAGAAGGTAAAAACTGCCGTACCAGACGTATGAAACCTTGAAAAAATCCCCGGCTCCAAAGGGTTTGAGTGAAAATTTCAACCGCGTCCTCTAAAGAAAAAAAATTTATGGTACAACATGTGAACCGCCTGGTGCTTAAAGATTAATATCATGAAACCTTTTTTTGTCATTTTAAGTTCTTTATTTCTTTTTAGTAGGGTTAACATCTTTAATTAAACTACATCTTTTGAAATCTATACATCTTTTGAAATCTATTTGCTTATTTTTCTCTGTCTGAGCTCATTGTCAATACTTTGTTAAATACTTGAATTTTCAGCTGCTTGAATAACTATTTTTTTAGGAATTAGATGATACATCACCTGATCCGGTTTTGCCTCTAGTAGAATCCTTATCTCAAAATGCTCTGAGAAGACAAGTTGTCCTTGGGAAGCTAAAGACAATGTATGTTTGATTCTTTAAAACAAGATGTTTTAAATTTTTGTTCACATAAAAAAAAAATCATTATTTGCATTTTATGACTAAGATATTAATTGTTGAAGAAATCAATATTGGGAGTAATAATAAGACCTTGGTGACTTTTGGGGTGATATAGGGTTTGCAGTTAACATTAAATGCTTCAAGTTAATTCTAGAAGTCAGCTAAGCAAAGATTTATCATTCAAAAAAGTTACTGTTGCTGTTGTTGAGTGTTAAAGTTTGGTGAGTGTTAGCAAGGCTACACTAGATAGCGTTTTATACAGGCTTCTTCATTTGATCAAAATCCTTGGGATAAAAACGGACGTCCTTTTCCAGCGACATCTATCGAATTTTATGGTAACTAACATTTCTACAAATCAAATAATAAAGACAAAATTAAAAGTTAATTTGTTGGCGACCATTTTACAATTTGGCATTCAATTCTATTTTAGTGTATTTTAACGTTATTTAATAGCTCTTTCGATTTGTTGGTTTATTCTGCATTTTAACGGCTTATTTTAATTAGTTAGTGAATTATTTTTCATTTTAATTGATTCTAATTATTAATTAACTATGAAACGACACTGGCACCGCAGAGCGATAAATGGCGATTTTGGAACGATAGTTCCATCAAAACTTTTGATGAGTTTAAATGGTCAAATTAATTTATTTGGCGATTTTTTTACATTTTAATGGAAGTTCTCCGTAAAGCTTTTGAGAATATTTCAATAACCGAGATCTTTGGTAGTATGTACGTTTCAGTTATAGGTACGTTTTTTAACTTGGCGATGTATTTTCTTACCACCTAAGCGAAGATTAAAATTTTAAGCTTGCATCGTCTTCTTTTCTCTTATTTTGCATTTTAATTTAAATTTCAATGATAATAATGGCTCGATATATTTATTAAACTTGTTATGTTACATGCTAATGGAGCTTTTGAAGTTGATTTGGCGAGTTTTTTAATAAGAATTCTCACATTATTTCGCAGCTTTTTTTCAGTTGGCCCATTATTTTACTTTCAAGTATTAAACTTATGTGTGAAATTAGAAACAAAAAAGGGAAGATTTCGGTGATTGGAAGTCTGGTTATCTTTCACTATTGGCGTCAAATCTTTGTGTCCAATTTATGAGCGAGGGAAATATACTTCCTTCGCAAACATAAACTAAAGAGCAACAAAATAAAGTAATTATCGCCAAAAATTTGGCAACCACAGCAGATTCCCAATTATCGAAATATTATCAATATGTGAAATTTAACATAAAAAGAACATTACCTTTTAATATTGTGTAAATGAAAACAAAATTTTACAGTTGGTCGTCGTAATATTGTAGATTTGTTTATTTTTTTCGTACTTGTATTGCTCTTTAGTACCAAACGATTATATATGCTCATTTCGTTTTTACTAAAGAAATTAATATGTTTTGTTGTCAATCGTCTTTCCGTTGAACACCATCGCTTCATTAGTGTACATTTCAGTCTGGGGCATCAAAATGAAACGTCTCTACGAATAGATTCGCCATTTATCACTCTGATGGGTCAACGCTATCAAAATGAACATCTGAGCTTTTGCGTAGCAATTAAGATCGTGTGAGCAACAATAATGAAACAAAATAGTAAATAGAACAATATTATTTCATTGCTACATTTTTATTTATCGGCTGCGAAGAAAAGCGTATATTTTATTAATGCAGAGATGTCAAAATTGAACGCCATTGCTATATGTTGCTAATTCGAAGAAAGTAAACAATGAATGAATGTCGTATGACTGAATCATGAGTTGCGACCAACTTTACCTGAAAAGGGAATTTATTTCCCCTAAAAAGCAGTACTAAGAGGGCCTTCGGCATCAATTCACTCTGTACTCCACTTCAGTTAACTACATCAATATTTTTTAACCCTAAAAGATAGGATAAACGTCACTTTTTACAGCGGAAACAACACGCTAATAAATGTAAACAAACATTTGGGAGGTCGTTGTTCAGCGCTCTCTAGCGGGCAAATCTTTACCATTGATGTTTTGAGTAATGAAGAAGCCTGTATAAAACGCTATCTTGGTGTTAGTAATTGTAGAAGAATATTATAAACATTAAATTTGACTCTCTCATTTTTTAATATTTTAAATCTAAATGATTTTATGATAGGTAAAACTAAGCAGATTTTCAAAATTGAATGATTTCAGTAGGTGCTCTATGTCTTGAGAGATTTTAGCAATCTTACACTAAAAACTGTTTCAGAAATGTATGCAGTTAAATTTGACTAAAATGAAATGCCAAAAAATTGCTACTAGAGGCATACTGGCTGTTATTAGTGATAATAAGCATTTCTAAGTGGAATGAAACACAAAAGCATATCTATATTTTAAAAATAAATACTGCTATTCAACATCACTGATACCCATCATTCTGATCTAATTATAATGTACTGTGCCTCAGTTATTTTAAATTTAGAGGAAGAATATAAAGTTAGTAAAGCTATACATCTAATTTGATTATATCAACATCTCTCAGTAGTTCATTCAGGATATTTTAACTTAAAGTTTACTGTTTTTGAAGAAGAGTAGTAGAGTAAGCAACAAATATAGGGTAAGTATACTAAATTGTAAAAAGTTAAGAGGTCAACAGCTTTTTTCCTCTTATTCAAAATGTTCATTTTAATACACATTTTATGCATGAGATTTTTAGCATAACTAAATAATAAACCAAACTTAATGAATAAAATGTTTGTTTTAGCCATGGTTGTATATTAACAGTAGTTGTATTAAGTGAGCTGAACTGTATTTAACATGGCTAAGTGTTTCTGGAATTGATTGCTATTTTATGTTAGTTTTCTCTGAAATAATGAACTAATTTATTTTTTTTCCTTTTTTGCAATATTGCTTAAAACTTTATTTGAATCCTAACCAATATCCTATACATAAATTCATTTTCTATGTTTTTTAATTTCAGATATTATGAAGTACTTCCAATAGCCAATTTTCATTATACAGACATTCGGGACTCATTAAAAGACATATTGAAAACATTCAGGTAAATAATTTGATTCATAGTAACATTTCTAGTTTTAATCAAAACTTACTCAGTTATTACAGAATTAATTACAATGATGGAATTTGAAAAAAGCAGAAACTAGCAGAAGCTAGTTTCTGCTAATTTGAATTGTAGATTGTTGAATCCCTGGTACAGGAATATGAATATGCTATGCTAGATCAAAAATATTGTATGGAAACCATTAAGTTTACCCTATTTAAAAATATAATAAAGCAATACATGCATTTTATATCAGTAAAATGCAACACTGAGATTGAATGATTCAAATAATATGCTATTCACAGAGTACATGCAATACACCAAGTTATATGCAAAATGCATTTCGTGTATGTCTATCCCACTATCGCAATGCTGTAGTATCATGATTTTTGAATGTCCTTCCTTACCATGGCAGATCAACATTGCAGCAGATTGTTGGCAGTATGACAGCCCAATAACACGCGAACATGGCTGCCACACTTCTGTCTAGGGGACGGAATTCCGTCTTTTGTAAAATCTCGAACCATTTGGGAATTTTTTTAGTTATTATAAAATTACAGCTTTAAAAAATAAGAAAAAAAGCAACTATTTAATATTTTTCTTTCCGACTGCACCCAACGCCATCCGCCATCAAAGAGGACAAAAGAACTGGAAAGAGGGACTCAGAGGATAAAAAAACTAGTACATGTGCCTAAGTTAGAAAAATAACCAATTTTTTTCGTAGGCTAATTAAAAACCATTTCATTCATCATATTATGTAATATAGAAAGTTATGTTACATCTCTTTATTACAATGTATCTTTCAGCCAAGAATATCTTACTTGAAATAATTTTTACTACCAGTAATGTTTTGATATGAACTATAAAATCAGATGCTGTCTTTTTCCAGTAACATATAGTAAGTTTTTTTTTTTTTTTTGTTTTATTTATTACTAAATTATTTATTGTTTAGCATCTTCTCCCTAAAAATCTTTTTACATTGCCAAAAAATGTTCTGAAAAATTACACTATAGTTAATTTTGCAATTTGGTTTAGTAAAATAGTAAATTGCAACACCAAAAATAAGCAATATATTAGTGTATAAAACATTAAACATATTGCGCGTTAACGTTTATGTTACTCAAAATTACGCCATGCGCTTTTCAGTCCTGGCCATTTTTTAGAGTGGCACCCATGCACGCGGATGACGTGCTCCATCACGTTAAACTACCCTTTCTGCTTCCCAATGCTATTTATTAGCAGGATAATACCTGACCAATCAGAGCACTCATCAGCTAAGATGCCCTGAAAGCATCTAAGTGTTTCCATGGCCGGTTGTGTCTCGGATCTCTTATGAATCAAACTCATTCCATCTAGATAGACGTGTTGCTACCAGTATCGCCACCAGTTGATCCTACAACTTACTGAGCACACTTTGTGTATAGTTATTCTTTTTCCCATATATTATGCTATAATACACACTATTTATGGTATCCTTACACCTTCGACACCAAATTTTTGAAATTTCCTAAATCTTACAACTAAAGTTATATTTTTTACTCATATGTGATCTAAAATTTATGTGTTACTAAATAAATTCCCTTTCTTTATATTTAGGGGGGGGGGGAACTGTTGGGGAAAAACAAGCGAATTTCAGCAAACATGTAACTATCGCAAAACACTATAAGTCTATCAAATGCATATACACTCAGGCACATTGAAAATAGCGACCCAAGAAGAAAGCATCGGATTAAAATAAAATTTAATACACACAATGATACAGATGAGAGATTCACTTGATCTCAAAATCAAGACAATTGAACGAATACAGGGTGTGCAAGGACACAAATGCAGAGCAACTTCAATAGCGCGTTGGACCACCTCTAGCTGCAGTACATGCCTCCACACGGTCCGGCATTGAGTTGATTAGACGCCTGATGTTGTCCTGAGGCAGATGGGCCCAAAAATTTGTAACAGCCAACTCCAAATCACGCACAGAGTGACACGATGGCATCTGACGTTTTAGATGATCCCACACATGCTCTGTAGGGGATTAGTCAGGGGAGCGGGCCGGCCATGGAAGAGTCTGAAAATGACGTAGGAAGTCTTGAGCAACTCTTGCTGTATGCGGACGAGCATTATCTTGCTGGAAAATTACCCCTGGGAGACCATTTATGAAAGGTCCTACATGGGGTCGAAGAATATCATCAACGTAACGTTGGCCGGTTAAGTTTCCACGCATCACAATTAGATTGAACCGGCTGTCATAGGATATGGCCCCCAGAGCATTACACCAGCTGTGCGGGCAGTGTGACGTAGAACAGTGTGGGAGGAATTGTATCGCTCACCTAGCGCCTCCACACCCGTACACGGTTATCAATAGTCCCTAAAACAAACCGAGACTCATCACTAAACACAACTTTTCGCCAATCTGTGACATTCCACATTGATCTGGCTTGGCACCACTGTAGACGCAGTCACTGATCAATCCGACGATTTCTTCTTGGGTCGCTATTTTCAATGTGCCTGAGTGTATTTACATTCTGCAAATGTGAAATCAAGAAATAAAATTTTTATCTGGGGAATAGACCATACTCATGATAATAACTTCATTACTTATGAAACTATAGTGGTTACACTACCTATGAATATGCAAAATCCCAGAAAACACAGAACGTTAAGCAGAATATCAGTTCTAATTCATAAATTATTGAACTTACAAACATGAGCATGGTCTAATCCCTGGAAAACATTATCTAGAATGAGTCTTCAAAATTTCAAGGCATTTAAAACGTACCTTTTTGAGATACTGTCGGCGTCGGTTCCAAGAAATTTTATTCGATTAAGCGGGGAAAATTTTTTTACCTTTCTATTTTGACAATGTCTGTCTCAAACATAATAATAACAAAGAAATAACTATATAAAGTAAATAATTAGTGCTATTGGTAAACAGATTTTGAAATAAGCAAAGTAAACAACAAAATAGTATAATAATTGAGTATGAATATTGTACGGTCAAATGAAAATCATAAAAAAGTAACTTATACAACTTGTGTTACAAAAAAATTGTTTTTCCGCCTTAACTTTTCTTTTCTGAAACAGTCCACAATAGTAGTTTGCTTGCTCAAGGTCTTGTGGGAACACTTTTATTTTATTCGACATTTTTCTTAGAAAAAATTTTTGCAAAAGCTGACAAATATTATTTGATTATCCGGGGAAATTACTCGATTAAGCGGGGATATTGCTGAGAATTGCTATAATATAATAATTTTGTAACCAATCAATAAAAGCGTCAATGAATTTCCTTTTTCCAGAAAGCCCTTTATTATGTGATTTAAATTTCCGCAGACGAGATCCAACTCTTTTCTGTATATGACCAATGCATTTTTGCTTCACGACACTATTTTCGCTATTGCTATTTTTTACGCTTACACACACTTTTGAGTCTCCATCTCATAATAATCACTGTACTGCAAAGCTCAATTTTTATAGATCTCGAAAATATTCGAGAAGCCCCAACTATCTCCACTTTGGAAGCAGATCCTTTAAAATTACACTGGCAAATGCAGGGCTCGCATTCCCCTAAAATTCCTAAATTTCCTAAAAAAAAATTTGCATCTCCTAAAATTCCTAAAAATGTACTAAAATTTTTTTGTGTTCCTAAAAAATTGAAAAGTTTGCATGAGTTCTTTAGGAGAAGTTCACGGACCCTTCTGAAAATGGTTTTTTTTTTTTTTTTGCAAAAACGAACTTTTTTCCCAGATATTTAATGTGATAGACATTTTACAATATATTTTGTCAAAAAATGCACTTTTCACACTGGTTTTCATCTTAAGACAGACTTAAAATTATTTCTCTTAGGTAAAAACTATTATCTTTACAACAACTGCTTTACCTAAATACAATTGTACCTGATTGTGAAATTTCAACGAACTTTAATTATTTTTTATCCGCCTATTTCGATTATTTGCGAATTTCGTAATCCGTTTCCATCTGCTTCCGTAAAACTCACTCATTTTAGTTTACGTTTCAAATTCACCGCTTAGACAGCGACAATTTTATTCTTACCATTAGTTTAAACCTTGTTTAATTTTCTTTGTGTGTAAAATACTTCTAGGCTCGTCATTTAATGTCAATCGATTCAAAAATGTCAATCTTGTTGCGTCAGAATCAATTCAAACCACTAGCATTTTTAAAAATACAGCATTAGTTTTTAGACTTCATTTTTAATTTATGAAAATTTTGAAAAATGAAACATTTGAAATATTGATATGGATGTGAAAAATAGGATTAGAACACAAAATTAGGAAATCCAATAGATTTAGTAAACTTAGCCAACTTTTAGAAAAGGATGTGAATTGTACGAAGTCGAAGATTCCATTTCTTTATTTTTATTTCCTATTCAAAGTTTGGGTTATTATGTCAGTTACATTCATTAATTTTATTCCATCGAGTTCTTAAAATTTTTGCTCTGCTGGTTTTTTTTTTTTTCTTTTTCTCCATTTGCATACTTTGTCTGCTATTAAAAAGCATCAACTTATAACTTCTTATTTATTGTGAGTTTAAAAGTTTGCATGTATTAAATTATAGCTTCAACTTAATTTGATATTCAGAAAGGTTTTTACTACTTAAAATATCACAATACTCTTAGGGGGGGGCGTAAAAGGCTTTTGACAAAAATAGATATTACACTACTGGTTTCAAATCAAAAGGTTATTGTTAGAGTGAAGAAATTATGCATGGGAAACTTCTCTGGCAATTAAAAAACAGACAAAAATATTAACAAGAATGTTAAAGTTAAAAAAAAAAATAATTTAAAAATTTTGAAATCAAAGTGCATTAAGAGCAGTTAATATAATTTATAAAGCCGTGGCATTACTTAATGTTATATGCAAATCATTTTCCACATTAAGATTTTCCCAAATTATCTGGCAATGGAAAATCAATCGTATTTAGTTTCTTACATAACATTCAAAAGCATGGGGTTAATAAAAATTAAACTAAATATTTTTTGATGATGCAAAGATGGTTTCCAATGCGTGACATTGAGCATTTCGGGGCACCCAGGTAAACTTCATTAGCTGTTGGCTGAGCATTATGGTATTAATAGATATAAAGAAAAATGACAAAAAAAACTTTAAAAGGAATTAATTAGACAAAGAGAAAAAATTTATATTTTTTGAAGTAACAAAAATATTAATGATTTTGACGAGGATTATCTTTAGGTTAAGTGAAATAGGCTTCAATAAAAGCTGCTGTAGTTAAAACATTATGGAAATAACTGTTGCACAAAATTAATATCTCTAGAAGCTGGTAAATTGGAAAAATTCATAGTTGCCTATCATCCCTAAAAATGAAAATTTTCCAAACATGACTGCAAATTAAAGTGACATCTGGTTTATGAATATGTTATTAGGTTGGTGCGTATGAAATGTCGGATTCTTAAGTGATTGTATAAAACTGCATATCTTTCTTCAAAAGCTGTTTATTCAATCAAAGTATGCTCCATTCGCTTCAATACACTTCTCCCAACGAGATTTTAAAGCGTAGATGCCTGTCTTAAAAAAATTTTGGTCTTTAGAATTAATAAACTCTGATATCGAGTTTTTTAGACTGTCTACATTTTCATAGTGTTTGCCCCTTAAAAACAGCTCTAAATGCTTGAAAAAATGAAAATTGGTCGGCGAGAGATCCGGTGCATATGGTGGATGCTGCAAAACTTCATATTCCAGTTCGTTACGTTTAACCGATCCAGCTTATTTCGCTCTGTCAGTGCGTGCGGTACCCACTTGTCCATCTTCTTAACCTTGCCAATCTCAGAAAGGTGTCTCAATATCGTTGTATGGTCAACTTTCATCCTGAAAGCAAGTTCCCTCGTGGATACGACTGGATCCGCTTCCGCTAGAGCCTTCAGGTCATCATTCTTCACAGACGTTTTGGGTCTTCTGCGCGGCTCATTTTGCAGTGAAAAATCGCCAGTCCGAAATTTTTCGAACCAACGCTGCACTTTCTGATCGTTAACCGTATTCTTCCCAAACGCTTGGTTTATGTTGCGTGCAGCTTTTGCAGCACTATTACCAAGTTTGTACTCATATAAGAAAATGACTCGAATGTCAGCAGAATTCATATCGGCAATAAACTCAAAAGAAATAACAAAAGGGAAGACCTTCGAGAAAACCTATTTTGCTGAAATGAGTCTCTGGCAATGGACAATACGACTATGAATGAGGTTATGCCAAAGACAAAAGCAGGGTGTCAATGATTTAAATCAGTGGTTCTCAACGGGGGCGATACCGCCCCCCGGTGGGCGGTGGGAAGATGTTGAGGGGCGGTGAAACTATTTTGGGCGGCAGGGGGGCGGTGGACAGATTTTGGGCTAAGGGGGCGGTTGGTATATTTTCAATTGTGCTTGTGAGGACATGTTTTATGCGGGGTGGCAGGAAATCCTCATCTATTATATCACCAAGGGATTGCTTAAAATTTTATTTTTTGCGGATATCTTCTGAGCCCTGATCTTTCTCCCAACGTCATGAAGGATAACTTAAAATTTGACAATAGCACTTGAATTTGAGAGCCACCTAACTTGACCGACTTTTTATGTTGTTAGAGCATCCCCCCTAACAACATCAAAGGTAGGTAGGTACACAATCGCATTTTTCACAGTGCAATGTGAAAAAAACTTCCGCAGAAAACTCTCGAACCTTGACTATTCCCTTTTCATCAACAAAAACAGTTAAAATTTTGCGTTTTTATACTTCAATTTCGGAGAACATTAGCAGGAGCTCTGACTCCCTAACATTACTAAGCTTAGCCTTTAAATAACTTCAATTACGAAAAATCTTAATCAGAGCCCTGTTTCTCCCTAGTTAATGTTACCAGAAAATTGTCAAAAATTACGTCAATTTTATATGCTTCACCGGGGGGCGGAATCTGAACTGCAGTGTCAACACCACGAAACCTAAAATTAAAGAAACTGCATTTTTTAGACTTCATTTTCGAAACAAATTTCGGGGGATATCCTCGATATTTCACCGCCGTCTTTACTCTGATGTCGCCAAAAGCATATTTATAACTTTTGTTACGTTACCTACCCTTCAAAGCAATAAATCAATCAAAAAGAATTTCTTTGAATTGAACCTATCTCGTGATTTGTAAATTCAACTTATGCTAGTTTTTTTTAATTAAAATTTGATTTATAATCTTTAAAGGTGGCAGGTACGGGCTATAGTTTCAAGTCTTTGTCCCTCCTGGGAAAAATAGAAGGAACGGCTCTGTTATTGCCTTTCCTCAGTAAAATCCTATATCTGTAAATAATAAATAGGGGATGCGTATTGCATAGTTGCAAGTAAACAAGAGCAAGACTGTTTGGGATCGGACTGTTCAGGAACTATTTAAACGTAATTTATTATTCAAAATATATTGGTTTTCAAAAAAAAGTTGAAAACGATGCATTTTTATTTCAAACCATGTTGTTCTTACTTACCATAAAAATGGTTCACTCATTTAAGGCACTCATTAAGGCCCATTCTAGGCACTTGGTTGTTACTGACACAGTTTTTTAGAGGGGTAAAAATGCCCGCTTTTTCTAAAAATTATCTTAACAAAAAGAAAAATGACTATAGATTAAAAAAACTTATGCTTTTTAACTATCTGTTTGGGCAAAATTTTAGAGTTAAGCCGGTCAAGAAAACTACTCCCCCTTCTTCACTTTTACATCCGTCCGCAAAGGGGGCGCTGAAAAAAATTTCAACCCTAAAGGGGGCGGTAGCTGTAAAAAGGTCGAGAACCACTGATTTAAATCAATTGATTTAAATCAATTGATTTTTTTAAAAAAATAATTGATTTAAATCACTTTTTATTTTAATCCTTAAAAAATTCTCTTGGACAATCCCAATTTAATTATTTTTACCATTTTCTTTTAGAGCTTTGATTTCCATCTGATAAATGGAAAAGTAATCCTACTCACCTCCCTCCACACATGCTGGAAGGTTGCAGTCCAAATAATATGTATGCACAAATAGTGCTGTTTGTTGTCTAATATGTGAAATAAAGAAAATACATGCAGGTGCAGGGCAGGTGTTGCAAAGAGTGAATTGAGGGGGGGAGGGACATGATAGAATGTGTGTGATATACTTTCAATGAAAAGAAAAACACAAACAACCAAACAGAAGATGAATTTTCTATGCCTTGCATTAGCAACGGGGGGGGGGGGGGGGCATTCTTAATTAGTGGCTAAAATGGAACATATTCCATCTTTACAAAACAAAAGCAAAATAAAGAGGGGAGGGCTGAATGAAGTGAGGATTGGGTTGAGCTTCCTGCCCCATTTGATTTTTATCCTAGCTAGTAAACAGAATTATTTTCAGATTGGCTTTTAACACTTTTTTCTGGGTTTCTTACTGGTGAAGCTTTACTTCAAAGGTGTTTTTGTATTTTTAAAAACTTGAAGGTAAGTTGTTCATAAATAAAAATTAATTAATAACTGAAGTTTCTAATTTTTTTTTAAAAAATCAAAAAAATCCGATTTAAATCAAAAAAATCTGATTTAAATCAAACAAAATCCGATTTTTTTTTTATTTTTTAAAAAAAATCATTGATTTTTTTACACCCTGGACAAAAGTATAACGAAAACAGGGAGACAAACGTCCGCATGTAAAGAGAATCCGACATTTCATACGCACCAATCTAATATATAAATTGGACAACATGTTAGTATTTCCCTTTTGTTTTGACTCTTTTTTCCCCCTTTTTTTTTGTAGAAGTCCTTGAAGGTTGCAATTTACGCTAAATAAATAAAGTCTATTTTCAGTTTGGTTTTTCGGGTATTACCCGTAGATAATAAGCTACTATCAGCTACCTTTTTGTACTCTGATTAAATCGAAAACTGTCCCTAAAATTTTCCTAAAATTTTTCCAAAATGTACCTAAAATTCCCCTAAAATTTTGAAAAAGTCTACTGCAAGCCCTGCAAATGTGATCAGCTTTGAGTGTTATGAGTTCTGTATTTCTTGGCATCTTTCGAAGTTTTTTACACGTTGGACAATGCGAAGACATAACCTCAACATTCACTACTTTGCCTGAATTGACAGAAGTTGCAGAAACATCCATTTAAAGAGGTATAACCCCTGCCCAAGTTCCATCAACTGACACTCCGCACTTTAGAGCATCATCTTTTTGATTTGGATTATTTACCACTACATCCACTGCAGCCTTTTTCATGGAAGATTCCGCTACATCTTTAAACCCTTTGAGCAGTTTTCTCTTGGAATTTGCATAAGCTGTTTTAGCAAGGGGTGGCAAGTTCAAAGTGGCACTTAACTTATACAATGCTGCAAAACTTTTCCCTATTTGTCGCATTCCATAAACCAGTCTGCAGTTTACTTCAGGAGCATTCACAATTTTTTTTGATGATGCAAAACCTTTGAAAAAACTACATTCCCTACATTTTAAAGTGAAATGGGAACATAATCCATACATTGTATCTTAAGACAAGTTTAACTTCTCAGCGAAACAGCTTGGGCAGCTAAGTTCATTAAATAGATCAAATAGAATCTCTACACCAAAAATTATATTTCCAGTCATGAGTTTGTCACTTTTACTGTCACATGAACAAGAATGAACTGTCAAATCATTCGAACTGGCACTCAATTTTGATGAACTAGCAGTATGTGCAAAGTTCTCTTTGTCACCGGTTGCACTTTTCTTTTGTAACTGATTTTCATAAAACTGGCATTTCCGCTTCCTCGCAATACTTTTCCGCATTTGTTTGGAAAGAAAGCAACAAAAATCGAACCACTAAAGCGGCAAAAAAACAAGTAAAAACAATAAGGAAGTAAGAAAGAAGAATAGATCGCAATCGGTGAAGCACAGATGTAAACACAGAAATATAAAAATTGTTGCCAAACTAATTAGAATAAAAACATCAAAAGAAGTATTGCCAGATGTATTTTGAATACTTTTTAAGAACAATATTTAGTTTGAATTAATTTCTTGAGCTATAAAAGCTGCTGGAATTGCATATTTTTAGCAGAGGATAAATGTCAGACTTCACTTTCGGTATTTAAACCTATACTTCCGGTTTTCAAATTTGATGTTATTCCATAAGTAAAATCGCTTTAACTTCACTTCTAAATACAGTAGAAACAAAATTCCAGCTGTTTTAGAAAGCAAAAAGACGGAGGTTTTATATTAGAATAAAATTGAAAAATCGTAATTTTGACCGAAAATCACGTTTTGAAGGTGTTTGGATACCTTATTGTTCTTTATGTCTCTTTTTGCCAACTTCTTTCGTTTTTGAGCGTGAACTTGTGGCATTGCATTTTTATTGTCATATAGTGTATATACATGATTTTTGTCAAAACATTAATTCTTGTAATAAGCATGAAAAGTAAGAAATCCTAAGATATTCCAGAATATGTTAAAATGAAAAATGATGAAGAAAAATCAAATAATTGTCATTTAACAATTGTATTTAATACACAAGTGTACTAGCATGCATGCATTTGATACTTTTAACTGTTAAAGAAAGATACATAAAATAAAAATGTCTTCCTTTTTTTTAGCTTCACCCCAACAAACATCATTTTTAAACCTAAAGAGTGGAAAATAATTGCTCTTTTTCTACATCGAATGTGAGTATGATTTCAATTGTGAACTTTTACTATATTTATTATATGTAATTAGAGTAGAACCTCATTTATCTGGATCTAATATGTATCTTTAAAAAAAAAATTTATGTTCGCACAAATAATTTTAAGTTATGACAGAACCAGAATGTAGCCTTGAGTTTGCTGAACATTTTTTTTACTATTAATTAAAAGTACAGTTAAGGCAGAGATTGTGCAATAGCTTATAGTAACCTTACAAACACCACTGTAGCTGAATCGTAATGATAAAACGTTGTATTTAACGAGCATTATTCAAACAACACATACTTTTGAACGAGAAGGTAGTGAAAAATTGTTTCTATATTTACTTGATTGTTTGATCAAGTCTTTGTAATTTTGCTACAAAATATGGCTTTTATCGCAATGATTGGTCTGCTGATTTAAAGCTTTGTTTTGCTAAAACTACACCGATAACTTTTGATCTCAGTTTTCAAGTAATTATTTTAAGACGTTGGAATATGGAAAGACATATTAAGACTCTTTAATATGTCTTTCCATATGCTCTTCTGAGCAGAATGGGGGGGGGGGGCTGAGAGTAGTTGCATTTTTTACTGCACATCACATTTTTGCTGTTAAAAATAGTGATTTTTTAACCATTTTGTGAGGCAATTAGAAACTTAAACCTGTATTAAGTATGTGATGTAAAATATCAATGGAAAGCTCTATTTCTTGCTTTCACAATGGTTTTTGAATTTTTATTCCACTATAATTAAAAAATAAGTTGCATGTAAAAACTTTTTTGTTTTCCGTTTTTTAACAGCTCTGTACTCTTGGACTATTATGGTAGTGTTGTTTTTACTGAAGAAAATTCTTTTTTTTTAAATACCTTAGGAGTCTAAATTTAACAAAAATTGATTTTCTTCCTACTTCTCTTTGTTTAGCTTGACGAAAACAGTATTAAAAAACCTTCATGAAGAAACAAAATTCAAAAAACTGTTTCATGAGCTTATGGCATCTCATACCATGTGCATAGAAGAATTTGAAGATATTGTGGCGGAAATCACAAGCCCGCAACAACTCCATAAACTTCAAAAATGTTAAAATATGTATATATTTTGTTGAATATAAATAAATATTTGTATTAATTAAAATTTGTCACTTTGATAAATGTGTAAAAAATCTCAAGTTTTTAGGAAATATGAGTCATGATATATGGTCTTTTTTTCATTGACGAGACAGCTTTTGAACTGAGAGAATTTTGAAGTTATAAAGCAAAGGGTAAGTGAATATTTAAAATCTTTTATTTATAAAGCATGCTTTTTAGTTATTCACCTTTTTTGGGGAGCTATTGGCAGATTTGAGTTGGATCAAGCACTTTTTCAAAATTAGTATGAAAGTGTCCTACCTCAACTCAGTGCCAATTACACCCTTCCCTTTTACCCCACAGAAGTACCATTCCACTTTGTCAAGTTTTTTTTTGAAAGTGTGAAAGACGGTGGTTAGTTAGCAAAATAGATGACCAGGAGCTAGTTAACTCTTCCAGTAACCAATCTTGAAATTATTACAAAAATTAAGGACATCAACTATCACAACTTGTCCAACTTAAAAAAAAATAATAATAATAAATCCTTATGTCACTGAAGGGATCTTGGAATATCCTCATGAATCTAAGGAAAAATCATCAAATAACAACCTGAAAAATGTGTTATTGACAACCATGTTTGTCTTTCCATGTCCATCCATAGTCCAAGCTACCTTCTTTCTTGCAGTACCAGAAAGGAGAGACAAATACAGACCTTGAGTATCAATTATTAAAAGCAAATACTTATTGAAATAAGGATTAACTATTATAAACAATAGAAAAGCCACAAAGAACTATTGTAAATGTTTGAAATACAAGGACTAAATTTAATTTTGAGAAACTTCTATCAGCATTAGACCCCCCTCCCCCTTCCTTACGTCTTAATATGCCTCATTATTAATATATTTCAGTGTGACTGCTTAATGGTATAAACTTCTTAAATGTAGAATTTTTTCTGTAAGGCAGCAAAAGTCTTGGATTTGCATGACTAAAATATTTTTCTCGATAAAAATTTACTTCTGTTTACCTTACATCGTTCATTTAATCATGGCTATTCTTATTTTGATTCAGTACATTCCGTCAACTGTCCTTTTAAATTACCATTTATCAAATGCTTTACCACTAAAAGTATTCATTGATCAATTGGAATGTGAGTTTTTATTACCAATAAAGAAATAAAAATCACAGTGTCATAGTACAAAAATATACACTAAGTATAATTTATAACAAATTCCAACTTCAAATGAGCAACGATTTCAAAAAATAATTGGAATGTAACAATTGGAACCCCAATAAATGCCCTAAATGCGACTAAAATCAGCTTTCCCACTTATCTTCTGAATCAGTGTCTGAAGTTCTCATTTCTTCTTCTTCTTCGGGACTTTTAACATTTTGCTGAATGCGCTTCGATTTGATGCTGGACAACAATTCGTACGCCTGCTGAATGTCGATGAATTTTTCTTGAGCCACTTGTTTCGAGTTTGCATCCTTCCATTTGTCCGGATGCCATTCGCGAGACAGTTTTCGATAGCGGGATTTTATCTGTTCTTGAGTTGCAGATTCGCTCAACCCCAGCACCTGAAACAGATAAACAATTCATAAAATGATGCACTATGTATATATATAAAGATTTTTTTTTTTAATTTTTCAAAAGTGACACTAGTGCTCAGCAGCGGCTCCCTTGAGGGACTTGCCACTGGTGAATTTTCAAGATTGAAGTTTAGCAAAAACATTTTTAGACTATCTTTGAGGCTAGTGAAAGGGAGGTCTAAGGCTCTTCTCAGGATACGTTTCGCAATTGAAGTGCAAAACATGTGAGATCAACATTTGTAATTCAAGATGTGTAGTAGAGGATACATAATTAAATCAATCGCCCCTCTTTTGAAACAATTCTAGATCCGCCCTTGGTGCTCAGTATTTTTTAGACTACTTTAACTATTAACCAACTTCTTGAAGGCTTTTGTCTCCTCTTCGCTGTAGTTCGCCCCTTGGTCCTGCTAGCAGTTTTATTGAGATCCTAGCAATCCTAGATCGCTTTGGTTTACCGAACACAACGCGTTATAGCCTTCTACTTCAACAACATACTATGCTCAAGCTATCAAGCATTCAGAAGTACTAAGGGACATATTCAATTTGATTGAATTCTAACCACCGTTATCGTAGCAAGGAACTTCCTATCAAGTGGAGCAAACGAAATGTCTAGCTGCACTGTTGATAGATGCAACTGACTGTCTTTGATTCGCTTGTATGCTGTTCGAGTTGAATGTGCTTCTAAGCCTACTTACAGACTGCAAAGGCAAGAAATTTTGCCAATTAAAAGATTTAAATTACGAAATAGCAAAAAAAAAGTTTACATTACGAAAATCATGCATAATTATTTCTCTTCATGAGAAAAAATCATGAGTGAAGTGCAGCAATTGCAAATCCAGGTATTAATGTAGCAGATAATGAACAATGTCAAGCAGAATAACTAATCCTATTATGACAAGATGTGGATGGTACAGTCGGCCCCGCTTAAACGAGAACTTTTGGTTCCAAGAACAGAAATATTATTTGACTAGCGGTACCCGCACGGCTTTGCCCGTGGTATAAAATTAAAAATTCATTTGTAAAAAATTGATATAGCAGAAAAAATACTCTATTTTAGTTATTCAACTATAATTCTTTTAAAGAATGATATAAAAATTTGGCATGGACCCCACACTACTTCCTCTTACGTGTAAATTTCTTAGTAGATGCCTTAAGTGCTAAAATAGTGCTTGGAGTGAGCAAGATAACAATTCAAATATTTACATCCCTAGTTTGCCCCAAAACAATGCAAAAAAATGTTTTTCAATGATTAATCTCCTAAATATCGCCGATTTTAACATCATTCAGTGGATTTTTCGCAAATAGCACCAAATTGAACCCAAATAAAAAAAAATAAATTTTTTCGCCAAATTGGCGTCAAACACTTGGCGACTAAAAGCTTGGCGATATTTCGCCAAGTGCTCGCGCCAATTCATATCACTTTTGTCTGCATTGAAATTAACACTGATTTACCCCATAAAAGGGGTAAACACCCTTTGGGGAAATTCGAGTGCAACCCCAAAGGGAGGTGCACAAAAATAAGCCAAAAGAGAAAATAAGAACAATTTTGCTGCTCACAGAAATCTTACCAAAGTTTAAAAGAAGAAGAAAGTTTTCTTTCCTAACTTCAAAAACAAAATAATAGAAATTTCGTGCATTATTCTTCACCATGATAATCTACTTATATTAAAAACTAAGTATCTTTCTATCTTTCTTTCTATCTATGTCACGCTTCTTTCTCCTGAACGCCAACGAACTGAAAGTCGAACCAGGTACCGATAGATAATTTTTCAAGCTTCATTAGTTTCAATCTATATAATTATACGATTTTAATTTGCGAAGATATCAATTAATAAGTAGCAACGCCTCTTAAATACTAAATGCCTATAACATTTGCTTCGCTACCGTAGAGATGGGTTCAACATTAAACGCCACCTTGCGGCAATCCGATTATGTCCTTGTTATTTTTCGGTTGGTTAATTTTTAAATTTAAATTCAGAAATGAACCAATCGTTAATTTCTCTTTCTCGAAGAACTCTGGTAGATGGCAGTGTATCGTGAACCTAGAATGAAACCTTGCTCTGTGCTAAAAACTGGGAAGTTTCAGGCATTTAGTATTTAGGAGGCGTTGTAAGTAGTCAATTTTAAAGCGATTAAGCCTAATAAATGATTAAATATGAAATCCATTGTTGAAACGTCGTTGCTATGAAACAGTGATAACAATGACAATGAGAATTTTGAATGAAGGCTTAACTAAATCAAACACGAAACTCATAAGCGGGCCACTTACGTAGAATTTTTATCGCTAGCTACTTGTAATATTTTGAAACATTCATTTGTTGAAAAGCCATCTACTTGTATTAAAAACTGAGTATCTATGTCTGCTTTTTTCCTTTGAGCGAGCTGAACTTACTGAAACTTTCCTCACCATCTTGAAGGCTCGAAGCATCTCAATAAAAAAGTAAAGGCGTGAAGCGCCTGTTAGCGAGCCGCCTTGGCGGGGAGTATTTTCTTGAAATTTTCCTCACTACTTTCAAGGTACGAAGTGCCCGTGCAACGCCGGGCCACGTGCGTGGTATATCATGAAATCGAATGAACATTAAATTATCTAAAATAATATAACATCAGAATGAGGTAAAGTTAGAGAGGGGGACGTTATGCATCAACACGCAGCAGGAAGCTAATCTAGCTGCCCTGGCAGCTAGTAAAAACAATAAACATCGACAAACATCAACCAGCAAATGATAAATTAAAAGCCAAACTCGTTCACTCAAGCCATTTACTGCAATTTATATTGAAATAAAAAAAAAAAAAAAGGAAATAAAATGTTTTGCCAGACGATAAATTTAGAATGGTTTACTATCGGCTGCGTTCAGAGTATTCGCCCGGGCGTTTAAGCCGTGACGTCATAAATAGCTGCCCGGGCCGAGCCCGGGAAGTTGTGGTCTGGACAGCACTTGTGCCTTTCGGGAAGAAACAAAATGGCGGACACAACAGCAGAAAGTTACGCGGCGGTCAATGCAGGAACAATCCTGCATTCGCTCCTATATTTCGGCCCAAAATGATACCATTCTTAACCTTGGCGGCAATTATTGTTCATCTACCGTCATGGTTGAGCGTGGGATCGAAATGACTTATCGAATTTAATGAGAAATATGTTATTTTAAGTGAAAGAATTTACAATGAAATAGGCCTAACAGTAAGTAAAGAATTTCATCGATCTCGCTTATCTGACAGGATTGTTCCTGCAATGACCGATTCGCAAGGAAAATATATCATTTCAGATTCATCACAGCAAATAGCTTGCGTATTTTTGACCATTCTGTGTGTATTTTCAAGATTTCGTTTTAGTCACTCTTCGTAAATCCTAGCAGACGAAAGAGCAATAAATTTCAGTCAATGAGCATCATCCTTTGCTAAACGCCCAAACACGTGACCTATCTGCCCAGCTAAATTTCCTGGGCCGCTTGTGCTTCAGCCCGGGAAGCTCGGGCGTTTACTCTGGACAGCATTTGGGAAGTTCGGGCGTTCCAAATGGCAGCTCTGAACGCTTTGGGAAGAACCCGGGCTTCCCGGAAGCTCGGGCGCGTACTCTGAACGCGCCCATCATGTTTCTTTTTTGACCTCTAGTTAAACAATGTTTCCCTCTTCTACACAACTCGTCAGATCGCCAAAATATCTCTAAACTCACAAAAATGGTAAGCGTCAGTTTCTTCCTTCTCTACCTTTTTTAAAGAAAGGACTCGATTTCTCATTTGATTGACAGGTGCCATCTTATCACGATTTTATTATATTTCATTTGACTAATTTTAATAAGGCTTGGAGTTTGGATTGCTACAAAAACAAATATATTTTTAAAATTATTAATGGAAAAAGAACGAAACAAATAAACGAAATAAAAACGTAACCATGGTAACAACATTAAAAGTTGATTTCCGTTGGTAAAATAATTCATTTCATTAACCATTTTAGAATCGTTTGGCTTGCTTTACTGAAGATAAGCCTTGAATTCCGCGATTCTAAAAACAATTGTTACAGCTCTCCTGATGATCGTAGAAACTTCGAAAAAACTTCATTTTGTGCAGAAAATTTCAAGCTTTCGAATGACATAAGACTTGAAAATGTGTATGAAATATTTCTTTCCTATTTTATCGAATTTCTGCTAAGAATTCGAATAGAAAAAGAACGAAATGGAATTTTCGAAAAATCGCTTCGAGGTGCAAAACTACATGCTACAAACTAATTTTGTGTCAAGTGGCATGAAAATCGACAGAACTGTTCGGGCGCTACGCGCGTAACAGACGGACAGAAAGAAAGAAAGACAAACCTTCAGCTTTATTATTAGTAGAGATTAAACAAGAATCTTTAACATTGCAACTATGGCATAGGGAATATTCGGTACCGAGATATTTTATTCATATTCGTTCATCCGTCACCCAATCAAGCAGGCACGACAGAATATAAAGGATAGCTGGAGGGAAGCGGAAAACAACACAGTCGTTGAAGTCATGCAGAGATATAGCGCTTTCTCAGTTATCAAAAAAGTACTTTTGCATTAGCTTCCAAACCAAAAAAAAAAAAAGAGATGGAAAAATGAGGAAAATCGGTGGTTTTAGGTTATGGAGAAAAAACATTTGAAAGCTTCCACACAATATGACAGAGTGATTAAAGCACCAGTGCTGTGACGCACGTCATGAAGTTTCAGCTGTCTGAAAACTTATAAAAAAAAAAAAAAGCATGTAGTAGAGCATTCCTTTCGTTAGGTTGAAGACAAAAGGGGGTGTCCACATGACTATCTTTAGACTCGGAACTGAACCAAAAGTGAACATTACCAACCTTATAAGCATTGGCTTCTCCAGTAGGATCAAGAGCCTCGACCAGTTCCCTCCACACTTCTCTCCATCCGTGCGTGATGAAAACGTTCCACATCTCCTTCATGACTTTCACGAACTCCTTCCACAGAGGACTCTTGAAGAAGTGCTTTGCAGCCTCGCGACACTTGACGGGCTCGTCTTCCTTCTGGTAGGTGATCTCGCAGTTAAAGTAGAGCCAAGAAGCCCAGAGGGATGTGTAAAGGAGCCCGGCAAGGACCAGAAATGTGATGCGACGCACCAGCGATTTCTGTGGCCGTGGGGTCCTCCTCCACTGCTTGGAGTAGGAGTTGAAGAGGGTCGCCGATGCGAAGGATGTGATGAAAACTGGAGATTCTAGCCACCAGTAGATGGGCATGGTAAGATACGCGCCCAATACGGATGCTTTTAGACGGCCCTCATGACGACCGATGTTGCCAACCAGATAGATACCTGTGAAATAGTATACTTACTTGTAAGCATGAATCTACGTAGATACTTCAAAACAATGATTTGTCAGTAAATAATATGTCAGTTTAACAACTATAACATTTTGTAAAAATTCTTAGCACTTAATATGCAATAGTCTTGTTTCAAGATTGAAAACTGTCTTCAAGAAGTTGGGAATTGAGTTACATAAAAAGAGTCAAAAACCAATGCCTAACCGACTTACGAAAACTAACGGCAAAAATGTTTTTCTTTTAAGTTAGCAAAATACTTATGGTTGATGCCATTTTACAGGCAAGGAAAGCTTTCACTATAATTGATTACCTATTTGTGGAGTAAAAGAGATAGTATGAGAAAGTTGAAGACAGCTGTTGAAAGCAGTCATATTCTAATGTATCAAAAATACCTGTTTTTGTAATAAAAAGGAAGACAGCAATGAAATAAATAACACAGTTTAGTTATAATATCCATAGGGCATCAGAATACCAACAATTTACATCAGCTTAAAATCAGCAAGGAAAATTTAGCTGGGGGACACATAGAATATAACTTTTTTAAATGACCCGTTATCATCGGATACTGTTTATCAGGTATCCATACAAAAACATACATACATTCATACAGTTCCCAGAACAACTAGCCTTAGGAAGAATTAATTCTGTGGATTGAAATTAGTCCCTAACCAGTACTCAATTATTGTCAGTTAATTGTACGTTACCCTATTTTAGGAGTTTTTTAAGATAATATTAATGTCTTATATGATTGACACAACATATGGACTATGAAAAAATAGATGATTTTTCAGTTTATTAAACTACTGAAAAGTGCTGGGTGAATAAAATCATTAGGATTAACCTATCTAGACAAGTTATGGCTAGGGTGACATCCATATTTTTTTCCTCGAAAAGGGACATTTAACTATTTCACGAAACTGCAAGTGTATTCACAAAAAAAAAGTCTTATTACAGAAGCAAAAGAACTGAGTGCTTTAAAAAAAACTGATGAAGTAATATATTTTTTAATGCATAAATTTTCTGAGGTACATTTGGTACTGGTTTTGAAAAAGAATGGAATTTTTGGTAGATGTTATACAATTTTCTTTTAAAATCAAGATTGCTCAAAGAACCATGATTATAAAAACTACTTTTTCTTTAATCAACTGAGTATTCATAAGCGACAATATCTTTTTCACCCAAGCATTAGGATAAAAAAAAACATAAAGAGAATTTAATAATTATGCTACTTCACATAATTCAAATAATTGGTATAAAAATGCAGAAACAATTTCATCTATACTACTTTCGAACGAATGATTCCCAGTGTTCCATCCTCTCTCTTCAGGAAATAGGACATTTTGATGTAACAGAATTATGCGCTGGGACAAAGGTTACCTAAAAACGGGTTATATGGAGGTTATATCACATTAGTTATGACATTTGTGACAAATGGGGCAGCGGGGTAAGACTCAAGACTTCACCACTACTATTATATATTTTTATTTTATAACCAACTTAAAGGTCCCCGAGAAATGACTTACTGTCGGACCCGCTTAACCCTACACTGCATGATTTTTTATTTTTCGTAGAAAAAAATATATGTGTTTGTCAATGTAATAAGAAAACATGGAAAAATATTTTAAAAAATGTAACTCTAATTTTTCACCCCTTTCTAATTAAAAATAGTTTTGTTGCCAAATGGCTACACCATGCATTCAACAGATAAAAATGATTTTAAATGATAGTCTTGAAATTAGTTCTTTTTTGTAAAAAAATAGAGGAATTGAACATTTGGTGCACTGTACGCTTGTAATCCTTTACATTTTGACATTTTACATTATTTTTTATATGTACTTGTACTTTCCGATGATCAATTCTGTCAAATCTGATGTCTTTTGGAGGCTCTCTCGCGCAAGCTTTCTTTCTTTTCTCTTTTTTTTTTTTGGTTTGTAACTAGTTCCTCTGTAGCTAATGGTCTCTTTTTAATACGCTTTTATTAATTTCACATGTGGGTTTGTATGTATGTATGTATGTATGTAACTCTGAACAAAATATAAAATTTACGTTCTTTGCAAATATAAAAGTAATATATTTAATATTATTTTTAATACTAAAAGCTAAACTGTATTGCATATTGATGTATTATAAGTACATGTAAACTTAAGTGCGGATATTCAGTAGTTTTGAAAATCAGAGGGAAACCCGTGATGATCACAGCGCATTCCAATGTAAAAGCGTATTTTTTAGCTTTTTTTTTTTTTTTTTCAAAACTATATTTTAAAATTATTAATGACTTTATTTGTACGTGTAAGCACAACGTTTGTGCTAACTGAAATCTAAAATGAACATGTTTTGAAGGCTTTTCCCTATTGATTTTTTGTTTGTTCACTCTGTTGAACATCAACTAAGCAGTGATAATTGCGAGGTCTTATAAACGGTAGAACAGCCGAAAGTACCACTTTTGGGTCCGCATGATTATATTATACCTTCCAAAAAGAGAAAGAAGCTAGCGCGAAACATAAACAAAGCACATACTTTATGAACTATAGAGATGAATAGAAGTGTTCTCTGGATGCTTACTGCATAATGTTGCCAAATGGCTACAAACGTGTATTATGTCTTAGATTTTTTCCAAATAATTATTTTGATGTAAAACGTATATTAAACGAAAGACAAATGTTTGTTTTATTCATGTTATTTTTTTAAAAGAAGAAGAAAAATATTTTATTGTAAAAAATAATTTCAAAACATGGTAGTTTGAGTGATTTTAAAAGCAATCCATATGGATTCATTTAAGAGCATGTAACAGACCAGTGCTACCATGTATGGAGGATAAATGGTGATAATTGCTTTAAATATACTCAATACTTGCTTTTTATGCATTGATCTGCCTTATAACTACATTCTGCTATTCATAAGGAGGACAAATTGTCCATGTTGCCAATTGGCAACACCATGCAGTGTAGGGTTAATCGAATACTGTCGGTTCCAAGAAATTTTATTCGATTAAGCGGGGAACATTTTTTTACCTTTCCATTTTGACAATTTTAGTCTCAAAACGTAGTAATAACAAAGAAATAGCTATATAAAAGAAATAATTAATGTTATTGGTAAAAAGATTTTGAAATAAGAAAAGTTAGTAACAAAGAAGTATAATAATTGAGTATAAATATTGTACGGTCATACGAAAATCATAAAAAAGTAACTTACAACTTGTGCAACAAAAAATTTGTTTTTCGCCTTTCACTTTTATTTTCTGAAACAGTCCACAATAGTGGTTTGTTTGCTCCAAGGTCTTGTGGAAACACTTTTATTTTAAGCTACATTTTTCTTAGCAAATTTTTTTACAAAGGAAGATAAATATATTATTAGATTATCCGAGGAAATTATTCGATTAAGCGGGGATATTTAACATTGTGTCTATGGGGAAATGTTCGGTTCCGGACGGTTTTATTCGTATAAGCGGGGCATTCGTTTATCCGTTACCCGATTAAGCGGGGACGACAGTATATGCCACATAGAAACCCTCGCAGGGTACCACTCTAGTACATAAATAAAATCGATTTTTTTTCTAATTTTTATAGCAAACTCGATATTAATTTGTTTAAAGCAAATGCTTAAAAACCAAATTTATATCGATGAGAAAAGCAGCGTGAGAAATGCACGAATTTGCACGGACACGTGTTCTGCAATTTCAGACACCCACTTTTCAATGCAGAAAATTGTGAGCTTATGGATATAAAGGATCCAATAAAAACAATGAAATGAAAAAACATAAGGTTCAAATTGTGAAAATAGCGGATTAACGTAACAGACAAGACAAAATGAAACCATGAGCCTAAATTAATTATAGCATTCCAGTCAAGAAAAAACGTAACACAAATAAATTTTGCAAAAATCGCTGTTTTAATTTTTTAATACTCGGCATAAGTTTTATTTTCACCCAACCTTTGACAATTGTATTTTCTTGAATCTGTTTTTCTGTATTTCTTTAAATTAAGCAATTATTTATTAGATATTTTAATTGTATAGATTCTCCCCCCCCCCCCCAGCATATTTCTTGCGAATTTATTAGTTGAGTGGCTTCATTTATGACACGAAATTCATTGCTCAGGATTTTTTTGAAACATTTTATTTTATATTTTTCTTTCTTTCTTCTTTTTTTGATCATCGACCTCTAAAATTTTGCTATTTCACTTTTCACTCCACTCCTTTAAAAAACGTCAAAAAAAAAAAAAAAAGAATCCTACACATTAGTGATATACTTCATGGACCACGTCAAATCAATCAAAAGAAATAATTTTTGACCTCGTCATCGTCGACTTTAACAAAATTTGGTGTGAGGAACACGTATGACGAGATAAGTAATCCTGCCAATTTTTAGATTTTTATTTTAATATTGTACGAAATACAGGGTTGTGAAAAACAGCAAAAAGTGCGAAAAAAACGAAAAGAGGTTACATGCAAATGACTGTAACTTCGCTCTTTATTATAACAGGATAAAAATTCAAAAAACATAGCTTTATATTGATATATAACATGACTTTCTTTCGATAGTCTTAAGTTTCAAGGTCATTCACTCTAACTTTTGACCTTGAATATCTCAAAACACGCCCCCCTTAGAATTTCTAAAAAGAAATTTATTTTTCGCTCTTACACTGTTCTTCCCTCTCACCAAAACTTAAGTTGGCATCGCAATGGCAAGGTACACAAAAAAAATCGGGAATGTTTACATGTTTTACATTATGGAATTCTGTATGTCAGGTTAATCACCTTCTTGATTTCATCATTTCCGATTTCAATGAAATTTGGTGTGAGGGACACATATGACAAGAAGAGTAATCCTGCCAATTTGTAGATTTTTATTTAAAAAAATTGTACGAAATACAAGGCTGCAAAAAAGTCAAAGAAAAGACGAAAAGTGCAAATGAATGTAACTTCGCCCCTAATTATAGCAGAACATAAATTCAAAAACCATTTGTAAAACTAAAGAATACAGCTTTCTATTGATATGCCTTTCTTGCGAGAGGTTTGAGTTTCAAAGTCGTCACTTGTGACCTGATTCTGTAATAGCTGTGAATTGCCAATTAGGCATTTAAAGACTCGTAACTAGGGGTGCGACATTGAAGGCAAAACATCGATGTTGGAAAATAAGGACATCGATGTTATCTCAGAAACAGAACAGTCCAAAAATGGCGTTTTTCACTTTTTTGCTGCATTGAATGTTAAATCTTATTCCACATCCACCCACAAGAACATTATTCCACACACAAGAACATCATGAAGAAGAAAAGAATCTTCTTCAATTTTTTAGCAGCGTTAACACTAAAAGAGTACGAGTCCCTTTGCATGCATCCGACAATCGTTTTCGCCCTCTACTGAAAAGTGACGAAAATGGACTTACGTTAGTCTGGTTCTGAAGAACAGATATATGAGAGACAGATGTCAACAGAGAGATCACAAAGACTATTACCAGACTGAGAACCCTCCACTTCGGTGGAGTGGAAAAAATTCAGACAATACAAGAAGTTTCGTAAAATGCAGAAATTGTCCCGATGAAAAATGTTCTGCAGGTCATATTTTAATTGCCCAGCAATACTGGTCTTTCTCCAGAACATCGGAGAAGATCCATCTGACGGAGATCTCTACACAGAAAATATGTACTGCACAGTAGAGCAGCACTTGTCCATAGACTCATAGACATTTGACTCCTTGTTGAGCACAACACCAACCAACTAACCAGCTTCAATTTCGAAAATTCAGAATTTCCGTTTTTACTACTTACATTGACCACATATTGCGGTGGGGTGAGGAGGCGTTACCGCACGTCGATGCTCAAAAAAGAGCACAGAACCTGAAAAGTTAAGAGCCCCTGCTCCAACTGTTGACGCTAAATCCACCAAGACACGGAAATGAAAATAAAAACATTTGTAGAAAACAAATTCATTTTCTGTTATCGGACGTCTTTACACCCAAAATATGACTAAAATTACACTGAAAAGGGGGTAAATTGAAACCCCGAAACACGTGTCTGCAATTTTCCTGTGAAATTTGTGCCTTTTTCCGTTGTTTTATTTGCTTTTTCTTTTGAAACACAAAAGTACTAAAAGAGTCAATTTCCAAGCACAGCAGTACCACTACTAAAATCAAGGCAAGTTATGATTTTTATGAAGAAAGCTGCAGCGTGGTACGGCACAACTAGAAAAATTCGTAACCTTAGGTCCTCACCCGTAGTGTAGTAAAAGAGGACGGGGAAAACCTAGAACCAATGGATTTAATAATATTGCCAATCCCAATACAGTATTTTGTATACATATTAGGACTTTTGTGACCTCCCTCTCTTTCCAAAAAGTATATCCTGAGTACTGTAGTGACTTTACTGTAGTGAAATAACTTTGAATGTCACATGTACCGAGAGAATACCACTCTTTACATAGAAAAAACCAACAACTTATCAAAAATATTTTCTGCAAGTTCGATCTAAATTTACTTAAACGCCTGAATAACAAATTTATAATCATTCACCTCGCTTTTTAATGCTCTACGTCTACTTCAATACAGGGGCACAGCGAACTAAAATGTTTGGGAGGGGGGAAAATGTCAGTTTGCCGAATGAAACTCCAATTTTACCGAATGATAAAATACAAGTATGCACTTGCACATATGTACATGCATAACATTTAGTGAAAAAAAAAACCCATAAGGCATCTTTTAAAAACAATTCTAAAAACCAAAAAGAACAAACAATCTCAATGTTGCAATTTCTTGTCTTCAAATGGCCGAATCGTTAGGAAAATGTGTCGAATACAGAAATTATTGGGAGGTCACAGTGGCCTCCCGTGACCTCTTATCGGGGCGCTTCTGCTTCAATATACCGTCGAATGATTTCATTTCAACTCCTGCCATATCATTTACAGAAAGCCGCGGCTGCAGACTTTGCGAAAGTAACGATACTGAACAATTTATCAAAAGAGCTCCACTGTGACCTTAGCTTGAAGCGTCATAAATTTTTCTGCTGCGATTGGGGGAACTGCAGTGACTGAATATTGATCTGCCGTGCTAAGCACAAAAGTGGTATCTGCACTTTTTAACAAAATTGAGTTATCGCCACCAGGTGGCTCTTTGTGACATATTTTACCTAAATACAAAGTTATTTGGTCATTTGAGAATGGGAAATTTTTTTTAAAAAATTCTGAAAAAGTTTCATTAGAATCAATTACATGGTGGCGCAAAACTTTAAAGAGTAATATCTCAGTTTGAGCTCAAGTGCAGATACCACTTTTGCGCTTAGCACGGCAGTGATAGGCAGAAGTCAATTGAATCCCAACACTGAATTTCCAATTAACCAGAGTAGACAGCTGCCTACGGGGAAAACTAGTTTAGAACGACTAATTTTACTTTGATGACATTTATTGCAATTTCGAAAAATAAAATGCCAAGTTTTTATGATTATCATTTTCTGGAACAACATATTTTTATTTTTCTTAAATAATATATATTTTATTCATCTTATAAAAATTAAGTAGTTTCCAAGAATATAGAAGTAATAAATTACTCGAAAAAGCAAAATATAAGCAGCGTCATGCAGGTTCCCAGCGGACTTCCAACTGATTTTCCAAACTTTAAGGACAGTTTGAGATCCGATTTAGATCAACTTACAGTCTGAGTAAAAAGTTTAAGGCCAGTAAAATTTTTTGAGAAATTGGACACATATGTTAAACTGAGAACCAAAACATAATTTGAGTGATAATTATTACCCTTAAATACAAGTAAAAATGGACAGAACAATCATTTGTAATTATTTTACTATCAGAAAATATTACAGAAACTAAAGATCACTATTTGAGCCTGAGTAAAATCTTTAAGGCCAACAGAGAAAAAAAGCAGGGGAAGAAAAAATACTAACATTTAAAAGCTTGTGTATGCGCCATTCCTTCTAATAACTTCAAATATTCTTGTTTGCATAGATGAAACAAGTTTTTGACAAAGTTCAGGGTCTGTTTTATACCATTCATCTTTGATTGTACATTTAAGCTCTATTAATAAAGTAAAATGTCTCCCATTTGCATACACTCTTCTTGCTTCTTGCTAAGTCTCCCCATAAGTTCTCAACTGGGTTGAGATCTGGAGACTTAGCTGGCCATTTCAAAGGTTCGACATTATGAACTTGAAACCAATTTTTTGTACTGTTACTCGAACGGATAGGTGCATTGTCTTGCTGAAATTTCCAATTTTCTCTAATAATAAATTCAGCATTTGGTAAAAGATGATTTTCTAGGACATTTTGATACTCTTGAGAATTCATTTTACCCGAAACAAACGCAATTGAGCTAATACCACTGTAAGAAAAGCACCCCAAGTCATGACAGAGCCTCCACCAAATTGGCGCATGGAGAATATCTTTTTTTCTTTTCGTAAATCATGCCAATAGTACTTCAACCCATCTGGTCTATCCAAATTCCACTTTTTTTCATCAGAAAAAATTATTTGTATCCATTGGTTATCCCAGGTCATAACTTTTTGGCCAAAGTTCAAACGCTCTATTTTGTGTCGTCTATTCAGTAACTGAGGCTTAGACAAATTTGCTGCGTAAATAAACCTTTCACATCTTCTAATTGTGTTATATACCGTTTTTTAACTAACATTTAAGCCTGTCGCTTGAATAATTTTCCTAATTGAATACTTTCCGGTTGACGTAAGTTTGCAAACTATTCTTTCCTCACACGAGGACAAAGCTATGCGTATTCCCCCGGAGTTTTTTTTTTACCGTAATTGTCTTTCAATCTTAATAAATTATTAACTACAGTCTTCGATCCTCCAATTTTTTTCGCAATAGTACGGCTACTCATCTCCGTTGAAGAAAAAGCTTCAATCTGTCCCCTTTCACGATCAGTTAATTTCTTACCTTTCGCCATCTTCACAAAGAGCACCAAAACTTCGAAGAAATTATGAAAAAACTACAGGTTGAAGGATTTCCCTAATCTCATTAACTGCTGTGATATTTATTCCAGTATATCTTTGTTTAGTATTTAAAAAATACTGTTAGTATTTAAATAATACTAACTTTGAATATAGTACTGTTTTTTAGCCTACTTTCCCGTTAAAAATAAAAGAGACGAAAAAAGCATTAAAAGTGGCTTAATGCATCGAAAAAATATCGCCAAGTCCAAAAAATATCGCCAAGTCCAACAAAATATCGCCAAGTCCAAAAAATATCGCCAAGTTCAAAAAATATCGCCAAGTAAAAAAAAGTCAAAAAGAAAAAAATAATGAAATAAATATCGAAAAATTAAAAATTTGAAAGTAGGGTATTGACAAGGAGACGGCACGGCCGTGGGGTCGGAGATTCGGGTCAATTTTTTTTGTGGGGAAAGAGGACCATTAGTATCTCACGTAGTTGAAGTAATACGACGCACTACTCAGAAAATTTTGAGAAAAATCGAATTTAAGTTTCCGATTTTAAAGTTGAAGTCTTATCAGTTTAAAATATCTTCCTTGTGCTAAGCCACCGTGGCCCAGTTGGAAGGGTGCCAGGCTTGCGATCCGGTGGGCAAGGGTTCGAATCCCACTGCGGGGGGATTTTTTCTTTCTTTTTTTTTTATTTACTCTCATTAATATCCAAGTGTTATAATTATTGTAAAATTATTTACACCATTTGAAAATTATTGCTTTGTTTGTTTCTTCGTTAATTACCGCTACAGTTTTTTGTTTTTTATTATTGTGTGAAAAAAATTGAATTTATACTCATTAATATAAAATGTTATAATAACTGTAAAAAAATATTTGCCCAATGTAAAAAGTATTAGTTTGTTTTTTTCAACGGTAATTACCACTGCGGGTTTTGTATATAATTATTTTTTTTAAATATTGAATTTATTCACATTATTGTTCCAATGTTCCTCCTTATATGATTTACAATGAAAAATTAAAGAAACCCACAGTTATGAATTGTGTTGTTGTAAGAAAAAGAAAATAATTGAAAAAAAATCAAAACAGTATTAAAAAATAATATAGGGATGTGAACAGTTTCAATAATTGCTAGGTAAAAATTAATAATAATAATAAAAATAAAGATCGGAACGTTCTATGAGCAGATTAATGAGCGCGAATGTTTTTCAGTGAATGAAAAACTTTGCGTTCTTTGGCTCAAATATTCTTTTTTTAATTAGGTTCGGAGGAGAAACATAGCCAACAACTTGGAGGGAAAAGAGAAAAAAAAATAGAAAGAAAGAAAGAAAAAAAACCCCGCAGTGGGATTCGAACCCTTACCCACCGGATCGCAAGCCTGGCACTCTTCCAACTGGACCACGCTGGCTTATCTCAAAAAAGAGATTTTAAACTGATAAAGCTTTAACTTAAAAATCGGAAACTTAAATTCGATTTTTCTCAAAATTTTTTGAGTAGTGCGTCATATTACTTCAACCACGTGAGGTACTAATGGTCCTCTTTCCCCACAAAAAAAATTGACCCGAATCTCCGACCCCACGGCCGTGCCGTCTCCTTGTGAGATGGGGAATTTGTGTGTCGGTCGGTCGGTCGGTCTGTCGGTCGGTCTGTCTGTCCCCCCCCCCCCCTAATAACTTTTGAATGAACATTCCGATTTGGACAAACTTTTTTTGTTGGAAAGATCTCGGCGAGTACAGCTCATTCCCATATTTGATTTTTCGATTTGAACAATTTTTGATGCAACTTTGAGCCGTTCAAACAACCTGGCCCGCGATATTAACTTTTTAGTTTACAGTCCGATTTGAACAAACTTTTTTTTGTTAGAAAGATCTTTTCAAGAATAGTTCATTCCCGTATCTACATTTTCGATTTGAACAATTTTTCGTTCAACATTGAACCGTTCAAACAAGCTCTTACCCCTAATAACTTTTGAGTGAACCGTCCGATTTAACTAAACTTTTTTTTGTTCGAAAGATCTCGACAAGGATACTTCATCCCCGTTTTTAAATTTCCGATTTGAACAATTTTTCGTTCAACATTGAACCGTTCAAACAAGCTCTCACACCTAATAACTTTTGAGGGAACAGTCCGATTTAAACAAACTTTTTTTTGTTCGAAAAATCTCGGCAAGAATGCTTCATTACCGTATTTAAATTTTAAATTTTAACATTTTTTTCGTTCAACATTGAACCGTTCAAACAACCTTTCCCCACCTAATAACTTTAAAGTGAACCGTCCGAATTGAATAAACTTTTTTTTGTTCGAAAAATCTCGGAGAGGCTCATTCCCATATTTAATTTTTTTAAATTTGAATCATTTTTCGTTCAATGATGAACCGTTCAGAAAAAATTTTAACATAGCGCCTACGGAAAATTTAAATTCAATGTTGATTCTGAACTTCAAGGCGGATTTCCTTCAAACTAACTTTGTAAGAAAATGGTTTTGATAAATAATGTATTGTAAAGTACTTTTCTGAATAATCTTCTGTGAGGACTCTGATTCCGACTCCGACTCCGCAAACATGGCGGAAATGCAGGATCAGAAAAAAAATGACTGACTGGGCAGACGATTTTTTGTTTATTTATTCATTTTTTTTGTTTAATTAATTATTATTATTTTTATTTATTTATTTATTTATTATTTTTTTTTTTTTGGTAGACGATATTTTTTTTGATTACAAAAATTGTTCATTCACTAGAGCATTTTAGTCTGTATTTATATTTAACAACTGGCAACGGATTAAAAATGAAATTCGAGACATTTTATTAACGAACGAGTTTTTTTTTTTCTTTCTTTGATAAAATGTGTTTTGAAGTTCTTTGTACTTTTATTTTATTTATTTATTTTTTTTCTTTTGAAAACGATTGTGGAATTTTTCTACGGAAGAACTATAACAGTTACATTTACATTCTTTAAAAAGTCGACAAAACTTTATTGACTTGTTTATTTACTTTTTACGTGTCTATTTCATCTGATGAGAGGGGTATATTTTGCTTTTAGAAATCAGCTTTAACTGCTATAAAAGTATATTTGACATAATTTTCAGTTTCAGATAATCAAGAGAATATTGATCAGATGCTACAATGCCGATGTCGATGTACGGGAAAGTAGGCTCGTTTAGTTCTTGACAGAACTTCTTGTTGGTAATTGCGTTCTTTGAAAAACTTGTCTGTTGCGTTATTTATTACAAACGAGCATTAATAACTATTTATTCAGCAACATTAAAATCCCTTTAATTTAATTTTCCCGTTTTCTCAATATTTTTCACTGGCCTTAAAGTTTTTGCTCAGACTGTACTCTCACCGAGCTCTCATAAATTATACATAAGAAGGGAAAAGGTAGATAAAAATATTACGAACACAACAGCATAGGGAAGTCTAAGCAAAATGGTCCTATCATACGGTTGTCACGATTTGAAGTATCGGTAATTGTGTAATTCTGAGGATTTTCTGAAAGTGTCTTTAAATTTTGAAGGAATATGCAGGTTTTTGAACATTAAAAGTAGATTAAAATGTTTCGCAAATGACGCTGATTGGGTTCAAAACTCGACATTTTCCCAGGAAAATAATAACGTGTAATGTGTTGAAAAAATTAGAAGCTTTGCAGAATTCTGTAACTTTAAAAAAATTATGCAAAAAATTAACAGAAATTTTGAAGCTTTCTTTTTCTTTAGTTTGAAGATTACAACAAAAAATCTGCAGAATTACTCAATTATTGGACTCTAAAATTACGACAGCCCTATGATTTGACCACTTTTGCTTAGACAGCTCCATACCTTTCTCTTTTTTGGTAATATTTTTATCGACATTTCCATGAATAACGTAAAAAGTAACTCGATGAGGGTAGGTAAACCTGACTTCGATCTCATTCTTGCTGGTCTGCTTCTTTGAAGCAAACGCGAGCAGCAGATTTCGCATTTCGACGATCCTGTGGGCGGCATGGAACTAAATTCTGTTTCCTGTATTAATCACGTGCAATACCAACTTCTCCATCATTGAGCTACCTCTAAATATTCTTAGATTGTACTAAAATTTTACCTAATTTATTTTTTTTTTTTTTCATAAAAGGGAACCAAAATAGAGGGTGAAGAGATGTTATTTTCATACTTCGAAATTAAACTCCACCTTAGGTGCCCCCCATGCAATGTTGCACTGCGACGGGGGACGGGCCCCCAAACCTGTGAATTCATAACTGAAATTCAGACTTGTGAAATCCACAAAATGCTCTGCAGAATGTTTACTTTCATTTGTGTAAGATGAAACATGCGCATTGTAGTTTAAAATGATCATTGTTTTCTTCCTAAGAGTGATATGAAATATTGTTATCGCAAAACTGATTATACAATTGATTATTACGATCATGCTCAAGATACGATGCTTACTGCTTATACAGAAATGCATTTAAGGATGCTTTATTCGATTTTCGAAAAATAAGTTCAAATGAAAATGCAGTTTGAGTCATCATGAATATATCGCACGCCTAGAAGAATACTGTCACAACTCAAAAACAGAAAAATTTAAGATGGGGAAAAGAAATTGATATATTAAAGCAATTAGTAATAGTGCAGTCTATCATACATTAGGTTAGATCATTTCGGCTCATTTGCTTTCATAATGCTTTTAAAAAAAACGTTTCTTTTTGACTTTTAAATCATGGCTCTGGGTACATCTCTGAACATTCGGAGTTTCGACTTTTGAGTTGTGACAGTATTCTTCTAGGCGTGCGATATATTTGTATACGTTTTTACTGCCTTTCTGAAATCCGATGTCTACACTCCAAGAGTAACAGAACAGAAACAGGTGTTTTTTTCCCACGAGAAACGCCAGCTGCGAATACTGGAAAAAGGAACAGATAAAAGAAACGTTTCCCCATTCCGGAACAGAAATTACAATTACAATTTAACTTAGGCTACAAAAATATGCAGTTAAAAACTATGCATTGTTTGCATTGCTATGCATTGTTGCTATGTAATTTTTCCGATTGCAGAAGACCCCAACGGTTGACCTACTTTCACCGAGTTTCCTCATAAGTTATGTATGGGCGTAGCCTACGAAGATCGCGCTCCGCTTTAAACCAGCCTGTAATTTTCCCTCAAAAAGCGAGGGACAGGGGCAAGGAATTTCGCCGCCAGATGTCGCGTTAACCGGGGCAAACAAAGCGCTTTTATAATGAAACCCTACGGGATTTTGACTGTCGGACGTGGTAGATTTTTCAAAAATTATGGGCATTTTTTTTCAAAATTTCAACTCACTAGCATTGTAACAACTCAGGTTGATCTCCAAAAGCTACTGAAAAGAAATTTTTTTGCTTGGAAATTAAATTAACGCTAGATGAACACGACTCTGTCAGTAATTGCGCTTCAGATTAAAAAATGAACAAGTTACTTTTGAAAAAGCAAAAAAATGTATCTT